>VZTM01001481.1:15850-31573 GCA_013400555.1 Jacana jacana | reverse complement strand
TCCTTTAGCAAAACTCCCAAATATCTTAGCTGTCTGCTTCTTGCTAACCTCTTAAGCAGAGTCTTTAAACACAGTTTCAGAGCAATGCAAACAGTAGTATATCAAAGGCTTGGAGGAGACTGTACTGCACATAAAACACAGCTTGGAACTGACAGAGAGAAAAATTGAAAACAACGATTCTCTGAGGCAAATAATCTCAACCCATGTTGTTTTCCACCCCTGCAGTTCTCATTTGAGAAGAAGCCAAACAAGCTAATCTAACAGATGTCTGTGCTACTGATTTAAAGTCAAAGGTAGGACACTTCCAATATCCATCTAATTCAAGCAAGGAAGGTTTCTAGTGATAGGCACGAAACAGCACTGAACCAGTACTCTCCCTCTAAACTGGAAGGTCAGTAGTTCTTGCTCTTACACAGGACTGACATGTGTGATTTTGAGTGACTGAATGATTACTGCCCTAAGCAAAACATCCCACCAGCAAGGATAACCTAGAGTTTAAATATTTCCCATTCTACAAGCACAATGGAAACACTGAAAGAATACTAATGTTGGCTACACAGCAAGTTAGAATATGGGCAAAGCATCCTTCAGTGATCATTTGAGACAGAGAGGTATTAATGAATTAGAGATTCAGCTCTGTTACACAAGGGTACACTAACTAAGCCTATCTAAGCAATGGTTATGAAAAAGCTTGTGTATGTTTCGACTGACAATGGCGGCAGTTTAAATAAGACTGGCTGGTCCGGACTTGGCAAACCCTTTCTCTGGTGGCTAAATCTAAACTTTCTATTAAAACGGCATAATACTTAAGTACTCCATTTGTGAACGAAGCCTTTGGGATGTAAATTAAACATACAGCTAAGCATGCGCTTGTGCCTTCTGTAGCTTGAAATCACAGCCTTAAGTAAAGTTTTCATGTTCATTTTGAAATGCTAAAATTTGAAACTAAAGATAACAAGCTAAACAAAACAACTTTAAACCTTCACTTTTTTTGATAAACACATGCAAAAAAGAAGTAAGAACTGTCTTACAAAGAGAGAAGAAGCATTTGATTTTCACATCAGCATTAGGCATGGCCAAGACAGGCATTTTGTTTGGAGATGGAAACTATCACTTTCTTTCCGCTATTCCTTCTCCCCTGGACAGGCTGGACATCTTGTATCTTCTTTTGTTTATGTCTTTGGTATCATATTTATTGTTCTTAATCCTCTTTATTTAAGTTTTCCCTTTGTTGCTGCATTTCTTTGAAGAAACTTATAAAAGATGTCCTAATAGGGAGAAGTGATTGTAACTTTGTATGAACCTATAACGACAGTGTACATACAGCAATAGGCATCAATACATTAAAAAGTACAAAATACTGCTTTTATCAACACCCAAAATCCCATTGGCACTCCAACTCTGTTTATTTGAAGGTACAGCAAGCAAAAGAGCCTAGGCTCAAATTTTATTTTAAATCTTAGCTGTCATACATGTTAATTAGTGTTACAGCAATTAAGCACTGTAATATCTAGCTTTGAAGGACCTTTACTCTTGACAGAATTCAATCAAGAGTTGGTAAATGAAAACCCACTTGTGCTATAAATACAGGGAATTAGATGTCTAAATAAGCTGTCATGAAAGTCAGAACATCCATCTGTTTAAGTAAGCTATGGCAAATGTGTAGGACATAGCCCAGTCCAGCCCAGCAGAGCAAACAAAACTTGATGCATTGACATGAGTTCTGCAGCCTTTTTTTTTCTGCTCCCAGTTTACCAGACAAGAACTCTACCTTTTACACTTCTGGTTTCCCAATGTGGAAAGATGTGGGGCCTCCCACAGCTGAGAACCTCAGAGCTGAGCTCAAATCCCGAGCATCATGAGAAGAACTCCACCTCTTGCCTCACGTGGATGAGTGCATTGACCCTGAGGTACAGTGAGTGCTTTCTCTTGCCTGTAGAAGAGGGATACTCTATCCATGCTTGAGAATAGGTGTTCCAGACATAAGACATTAAATAAGCAGAGATTTGACAGTTTAATTTTTCAATTCAGGTGCGTCTTTGCACTTCAGTAGTTTTGCAGCTCTAGCTCCTGCTGCCTTGAATATGTATTCCCTCCCAAATATAAACCCACATAGTTCTACTGTATTTTGTTTCAAGTAATGTCCAGATCAAATGTGTTTTCTTCATGGTAAATGGTTACTTTAAGTGGGAGCCAGTAGCAAATCTGATAGAATAAACAAGCTTTGAAAGTCCTTTATTCTATAGCAATATATAGTTGTCCATCAGGTATAGTTGCATAGATGTTATTTTCCTCCATAGTAGTGCTTAGAATTTCTAGACGTTTGGGTTGGGTTTTTTTCTTCCTCTTTCTTATAGTGGTGAAGTTTGGCTGGATAGGTAATTGATATTACCTAGGAACTTTAAAATTATAAAAATAGCTTTCACAGTAAAGGTTGATCTGATCAACAATAGACATCCTCATTTCTTAAAAAAACACTGACTTTGGGTAAGAAATAAGAAAAAAAATCTGGCCCTATATATGGAACAGAGGAAGAAACTATGACTAATTGTGGGATTGCATATCTCTAATGTTTTGTTTCTTTTTTCTTCTTCTATATAAGCTTTTCTCTGTTTATATTCTGTCTTTTGTATATGGCATCTACAAAATAAGAAAATATAAAAAAAAAAAAAATCTTTAAGGAGTGAGAAAGAAAAAAAAAAGATTGTGTGACCTTTAAAAGATGTTTCTGCTTCACATGCTAAACAACAAAATGTTCTTGCATTCTTATATATTCATAGGGCCTCAGGCAGTTCCAATACGTACTTTTCTGTACCATGTTCTTTCCTACAAATCAGTAATTGAGGGTTGTTGCAGTGTACAAAGTCCCAGTAATTTAACATTTTCTGTAAATGTCAGCAGAGGGTTATTCAGTGCTGCAGGTTGCAAGGTCTTTTATACACCATCTAGCCTAAAATGGTGATGCTATAAGAAACCGAGAGGAAAAACAACAAAAATCCCCCTGCTTCTTCTAAAATTGATGAAAGCTGCTTTGACATGCATTTGCAGAACAAATAGTGTTGCCATATTTCAATAGCATGAAATTAACTGCCGTTTACTGTAGTGACACTAGTTAGTGGGTATGACACCAGGAGGAAGTGTTTGAGGTTGTAGTCACTTATCTGACTACATCACTTAACCAGCGACTTAAACTCTGTCGCTGGTGAGAAGAATAATTAGATGACCTAGAAATTTTTCCTCACCCCTTGAATAGACAATTACCCAAGCTTTCAGAAGAAAAGGTAAAACATGAAAAGTGTGTCAACTGACAACATAAAAGCGTTAAAAAAGAAAAAAAAAAAAGTAATGTCAACAGAAAGCAGAGAGGAGAGACAGTGTTTACAAGTATGGTTTATGCAACTTTTGATAAAGGTTTTTGTGGAAAACAGGTATAAATAGTTCTGTGGCATTCATTTCTTGTTTAAAGATTCAGCAGGGCTTTCCTTCAAGCTGGAGTTGGGAAGAGGTGAGGAATGGACCTTTTCACAACCTGGTGATGTTGTGATACTTCCTCAGTAGTTCCCCCATCGCTTACTGTGAAATTCCCCTTTTCGAGGCAGATTTAATTACACAAATTATTAATAATTCAGCTACAGCGGAGCTCGCTTCCAAGCATGATGGATGTCTGACAAGTGTGCTGAGCGCGCTTAGGGTGCTGTCTGGAGTCACACTTTGCACAGCAAATTTGTGTCTGTGGCTCGGTTCCCACTCAGTCCCATGTCCCGACTTCATCCTGGGTTGCCATACCAGGTGTGTAACAGCTCCATAACCCCTGACCCTACAGCCTGGTTTCCACAGCAAGGAAAGCTTTGTGTACCATCCAGATGGGACCATAGAATTTTTCAGCAAATTTCTACAGTGAGGGACCCAGGATTTGGGACTGTTCACAATTCTTTTCCTAGCAAGAAAATTTAGTAGAGACGGCAGTGTCATGATATTGCTCAGAATCAGACTGGACCTCAAAGGCCTTTTCCAGGAGAGGTAAATGTGGTTCCTGGAGTGGAATAACTGAGTGCACACCAGAGGTTTTGCTCCCTCGCCTTTTACTGAAAGAACAGGAATTGCTTAAATATACACCCTAAATAAGATGTAACCTCATGTTCAGTGTGCTGAATGTCTGCATATTAAACAAATACTAATACTAGGACTGAAGATCAGCCTCTCTGAAATAAGTTACATTGCATTTGATGCCTGATTTCCGCCGGCATTTATGTAGCAGGTTAGAAACAGTTAACCTTCATATACAGTGTCAAACAGGATGAATTCAGCCTGTCTGTTGCTTAAACATAGACGAGAGCTTAAAAATAGACTATCCTGAGATAGAGGAACACGAGGAGCATAGGTATGTGTGAATCATATTTTTTGGATCAGAGACCTGGAAGGATCTGCTCAAGAAGGACAGTGTGGTAACACGTTGCTCTTTAAGCTGGCGCTGAGAAATACCTCTTGCCTTACTTTCCACTGTTTTGTTTTTTTTGGGTTTTTTTTTCCCAGAAATAGTGACACTTAGATTTAAAAGTTAAATGTAAGAGCACACTTATCCTCACACAGGCAGAATGGGGACAGCTTGCATGGTGCTTTTGTCACTTCTTCCCTTGACGTGCTGCATCATTTTCCAATTACCTCTTCAGCCTGCAGTTTTATTTCAAAGTGCTTGAGAGGTTTAACTGTTTTCGATAACTGACACGTGCAGACTTATGCATTTGTCACAGATTTCTGCCAAATATCTCCTGTGAGCAGCACTTTCTGCTTTGCAGTACCCTGTATCTCATGACATTTGAAACATGTCTACTTTTGTGTTTCTCTCTTGATGGATATTTCATCTTGCAAGACATTTCTGATAGCTTTGGTGAGCTGTAAACTACTTTAATTGTTAAAGGCTTGATGACATGCAGACCTCAGCAACCAGGTTTGCACTGGTTTAGGCTCACGGTAAAGATCTTGGTCCATTACCCACTAGCAGTCTGTGAAGTCTAGGGGAGTGCAACTGGCGGTTTTGAGGATGTGATAAGGCCACTAAATGTTTTAATTCTGGAAAAGAAAAAAGAATGCTGTAAAATGCATTACTTCTGCATTCTCTGAACCATCCTTCACACATCAGTAATGCAGTGATTTTCAGTTTGGTCTCCTTTCACTTCCGATATGTAGCCAATAGTACTAAAGCTAATGTTTATGCCATTAAATTAAATTACTTAAATATTTAAACAGTGATATACGCATATGTTCTAGTAACAAACCTATTCTAATTGTCAAGAAACTATCACAATGAGCCAAGCATTATTTGGTTTCTGTCTCTCTTAAGAGAGACTGTGAAAGTAAATGGAAGGAAAATCCATTTCTACTCTGCTGTTTGAAAGGAGTGGTATCCTTGACAGATCAAATCAGTATTTAATGGGTTATTACATTTACTCTTATTATCCTTGTACGGTTCACATGTAAACCTTATGTATTTCTGCCCTCTTTAATGCTGTTGGGCTTTTTTCATGGTGACAAATCTCCTGGCCTTCTGGTTTAATTTTGGTTTTTATCACATGACAACAGAGATTAAAGAGAAAATGATAATTTCAAAAGATATAAACCTAAAAGGTTCTATTTGTATCTAAAGATTGTTACACAGAATAATCATACTGATGCTCATTGGCATCTCCTGCAACTGATCACTATCAGAACTATTTAAGTTGCCAAATTCAATATAGTAACTAGGCAAGCATTTGCTTGTAAAATTAAACCATAAAACTAATTAAAAAACTGCTATATTTGCATGTGATTAGACAGCCTCTTTCATTGCTTCTTAAAAATTTGTAGTGCTACAGAGAATGCTCTCTCCTAAGAAGTGGAAGCCCTTTTAAATTGCTGTTACAGACAATTACAGGCCAAGATTTGACATTTGTGACAACAGTGAAAATTTGGTACCAACAAAAGCCAAATACAATTTCCATAAGTGAAGGTGCCGTAGTTTCTTAATTCATTCAGCTCCAGAACAGTAATTTAGACTGAGACCTCAGATAGTCATCAAAAGCCTGAGCTAAGTGTTTGGCTTAGCTGTAGTGCAATCAGGTAGAGGGTCGGGCATGTTGTTGTACAGAGCTAGACCCAGCAGATATAAAACTGGTGATGAACTGGTGAATGACCTAGAATTTTCCTGCATTTAAGACTCTTTCTTTCTCATTTTGTGTCCCCTGACTCTTGATACAAGAATGCATTAAGGCAGAACTAAAATGATGGGCTGGTCCCACAGCAGAAGGTTACATCCTTGTTCTCAAAGCTCTCTCTCATGGGAGTACTTGCATTGAAGCTGCAGTATTCCTAAGTGGCAATTTAATTCATAGTTTTGAAGGACATAAAAGACTATTATCCTTTAGTTTGACCTGTTTTACAGCCACAGAATTATAATCATTAATTATTTTTGAAACACTTCTAGTCCCCTTTTTGGTACTTGTCCCCTTGTGAGTGTCTGTGTGGATGGTTGCAGGCAAGCTCTGCAAGCCCTCTCTCAGTACCAGCCCTGGTCTGTAGGCTGGCTGTTAAACCTGCACAGTGCCTGCACTAACAAACTCAGCCTAGTAGCTGGAATGTATTATCTCAGGCTTGTTACCACCCTGATGTAGTTAAATGACTGCTAATTTGTTATCTGAGAACTTGGGCGGGGTGATGACTAACTGCTTGCAATTGAACATGCCATCAGTCCTTCATTTCATAAACAAGCACAATATTTTCACAACTTAGGTCTTAAACTATCCCACCTAATACTAAATAAATCCAGACAGCTCATTATACAGTATCTTACAGCCTCTCGATCCTAAACCTTCTTTCCTTTAGGCGTGTTTGACTTATACAGGACATGGTTACAAGTGTAAATAGGCAATTTCTGTAAATGGCCACGAATCTTTATAAATAACATTTATTTCCATAACTATGCGTGTAAATACAAACTTTCTACAGACCTACCAATTGCTTTGCTCGTACCCCAGCAGGTTAGCAACCTGTGAAAATATCTGAAAACAAGAAAATTCTGTCTTCTGGAAAGAGAAGTTTGTATAGGTTTTGGGTTTGTTTTATTTTAGATGATGGGGTAGTGGTTTTTTTTTTCCTGAAGCAAACTGAATAGGAAACATAAACAAAACTTTTATAATAATATTTACATACTCTCAACATAAAAGATGTTCACTGAACACATTAAGGGAAACTTTGGGTTTACTGAAGGCGGTGGCACAACTTAAACTCTTGAATTGCTCTCGAAGTTGAACTGCAGAGGAGGAGTTAAGAACACTTAAAGGTTAATCTTTGCAGGTTCCTTTCAACAAAGATTTTAATGCTCCCTCTCTGCAAATAAACCAAGAGTACTAATTTTAGGCATCTCCATTTAATTAAGAGAGTGTGGTACTAATTTACTGTATTTAATTTATGAGAAAATATAATCTGCTGGTTTAATTCGCCCTGTAAATAGGCACAGTATTTCAGAGGACAACTTTCAAACATCTGTTCCACGTTAGACAGTATTTACAGGTCTGGGCAATCTGTAGTGCAAACCCAGGAATCTTTCTGACATTCTTTCTGAGAATCTCTGATTCTCAGAATCTCTGATTCTTTCTGAGAACCCAGACATCTTTCTGAGATTCACATTCATGAGACAAACCTCCTGAGGTTCAACAAGAGCAAGAGGAGGGTTCTGCACCTGGGCTGGAATTATCCTCACTCTCAATACAGACCAGGGGATGAGGTATTAGAAAGCAGCTCTGAGGAAAGGGACTTGGGGTGCTGATGGAGGAGAATCTGGCCATGAGCAGTTAGTGTGCTCTTACAGCCCAAAAGGCAATTCACACCCTGGGCTGCATCAAAAGGTGAGTTGCCAGCATATCCAGAGAGGGGATTCTGCCTCTTGGCTCTGCTCTGGTGAGACCTCACCTGGAGTACTGCCTGCAGGTCTGGAGACCTCAAGATAGGAAGGACATAGACCTGATGGAGTGGGTCCAGAGGANTAGGAAGGACATAGACCTGATGGAGTGGGTCCAGAGGAGGACCACAAAAATGCTCAGGGGGTTGGAGCACCTTTGTTATGAGGACAGACTGAGGGAGCTGGGGTTGTTCAGCCTGGAGAAGAGGAAGGTCTGGGGAGACCTCATAGAAGCCTTCCAGTCCCTGAAGGGGGCCTACAGGAAGGCTGAGGAGGGTCTGTTTACAAAGGCCTGCAGGGACAGGATGAGGGGCAATGGCTTCAAGATGGAGAAAAGCAGATTTAGATTGGTATTAGGAATAGGTTCTTTACTGTGACGGTATTGGACCACTGGAAGAGGTTGCCCAGGGAAGTGGTTGAGGCCCCTTTCCTGGAGATATTCAAAGTGAGGTTCAGGGAGGCCCTGGGCAACCTGATCTAGTTGAGGGTGTTCCGGCTGACTGTGGGGAGGTTGAACTAGATGACCCTAGAGGTCCCTTCTGGTCTTGACTATTCTATGATTCTATGATTCTATAATTATCTGAGGTTCACTGTACCTCAAAGTGCATTGTCTACAGAGCCTATACTGTTGTACAGTGAGTATTGCAGCTGTAAGTATTGTTCTATAAAATACCATTTACATTACATTAGCTCATTTTTGGGTTTTCATTGCATTCTGTAGAGGTTGAGGATGTTCTCCACTGTACATGATCTCTGCCACTCTTCCCAGCTGGAATGGTCAGATCAACTGACGTTTTTGTATCTCTTGTAAGAACTCTTTTTTTTGGCTAGTTTCACCTGCAATGCAGTTTTCCCTCCCCATAGCACTAACAGTGAATGAAAAGTTAAACACACCCCTGTTGGGGCATGGTGGGTATTATGAACCTTCCCACATTCATGGACTGCAGAGGATGGCATTCACTGTGTGTTAATATGTAGCTGACTTCCCACTGTGGCGCTTAAGAAGAAATCATTCAGAGGGAACCTCCCTGCACTGGTTCTCCAACATCCAATGCACAGTGAGGCTGCAGAAGCAGCTGAGGAGGAATGGGAAAATTACACATCAGCCTTCAGAAGCTTCTCTTTACTATTGAAATCGTGCTTTGTGGTAGCTACTTAGCACCCTACTTGAGGTTTTGAGACTAGTACCTGAAGGAGTATTTCTGCCTGAGGATCTTTACAAATTAATTCAAAATATTTTCCGCAGAGGAATGGGGAACATACGAGTAATTCTGGCTGTATAATAGCTCTTGCATAGGGCATGAAGAAGATAACAGACCCTGAGGCCTATGTACTATTTTGACACAGCCTATTCAACATATATAAAGTGTTTCCTACTGAAAAAGAACATCCTTTGTGTCTGTGTCATGTTTTCTGGAAGAGAGGAAGGCTGTGAACCTTTTCAGAGCAATTCAAGTAATTAGTGCAAGATAATGTATTTCTGTATGGTAGTTAGTATGTATTATGTGATGCCACCATCAGATTCATATCTAATAATAGCTGTTCTTTCCAAGCCTATAAGTACAGGGTACTGCAATTATCATACTAATAAGTAGTTTATGAACTGTGTGCATTTTAATGTGTAGCATTCAAATTGGACCCTTGTTATTTTTGATAGGATAACTGCAAAGACCTAATTGTCTAGGAGCTGAAAAATACTGATCAAAAATCTAGAAAAATGTTATTACAAATGCAGGGATATATACAAAGAATATGCTTCTCACAGAGCGGTAACCAAAGCAGGAATGATAGACAATATTATCTGTTAGTCTATTTGCTCTGTTAGATGGTTTCCCTTGTATTGACCTTGCAGTGTGCTGCAGTTAACTTAAATTTGTATTTATTAAAGTATAATTCTGAGGTACGTTTTCATAAAATTAGTCTTCCCAAAGACTACTAAAATGTATTGAGCACTGCTGCAAAGTAAGCAAAATTTGCTCTAAGGATGTAAGTTTCAAAACTTTTCCTTTATTCTGAAATCAATTTGTCTACTCAGTAACTTTTCTTTTAGACAAAGTTATCTATATTGCCCTATTCTCGTGTCTCTTGACCACTCACACTACCTGGCAATCCTGAAACTTTGGTTGAAGAAAGTTTTGTTACCCAAATACAATTTTAAGAGTTACCCCTCTTCTTAAAGGGTTCTACTGTTCTGATGAATAACAGTGTTTCATTTTGATAAAATCTCTTGCTTTCCATATCCTCATAAATAGTATATGCAGCACAACAAAGTTGTTATGTCAGTCATAAATAAAAAAATGGAGCAATCACCGTGTCCTCCACTCACTGAAACATCTAGATACACTGGATTCTTGTGTACAATTGGCAAAAATTGTTTCTATATAAACATAAATATTTTTTTTCTCATGTGATTATCTTCTATAACTTTATAGATAAAGTTATATATAAGATAAAATATCTTATAAACATGCCTTTTTCCAAAAACCTATATTTATATTTCTTAGAGAGACAAAGATGTTTTGATTAGCCAGAAGGAGTTAATTTCTGTTTTTCAACAATATGAAAGAAATTACTAAACCCTTTCCAATGTATGAATAATATATAATAAAAACTCTATTCTTTGTAAAGACAGCAGCTCTGCCTCATATCTATCCAGTTCCTCTGATGTGAAAGGGCAGGGCTCCCACACAACCAGAGCAGCAAATGGATTTGGAATTTTTCATACTCTCTCTTTCTCTTCCACCCAATTCACAATTTTTCCAACAGTAAAAATAGTTGTCAAATGAAATCAGTGTTCTTCTGCATCTACATGAATTAAAAATGTGTAAAAAACTCATGTTCAATTTTTTTATGAGCAAATATATTAAAGAGTTTCAGTAAGCATAACTGTTAGTTAGCTGTCAGACAAAAACACCAACCACAAATGCAAGGCTCATAGGAAATTACTTCAAATATAAAATAATTATTTGGTTTTGCCCCTCTTATTTGCTGATCAGTACTGGAAAAAAAATGTATATGAGAATGTGAACTTTATAGTATTTATGAAAATTTGGGATAGAAATATGTTTTAATACTTTTTATGTTTCCACAGAATGGGAAAATGCTTCCTGCCTGGGTCTTAAAGGAAGATATCAAGGCTTATATTTCTGGAGTTATGCACATAGCTATTAAACTGTAACTATATATCAAATGCCTGTCGTTACCTCGTGCCCCATCCATTACCCTTTATCGCTCTGTTTTTCAGGTCAGTAAAGAGGTAGTATGGTACATAAGTGTACCCAGAGCAGAATTCAAGGTTTTACATATTCAGCACCACTATTTCACTCACTCATCTGGATACTGCTGCTTGGTAGCATTTAAAATTTGACTTATTCACAAGTGTCTGATTGGAAGAATACAATTTCACTTTCAAATAAAAAGAATCTCATTGGAAGAGGTCACTTAAACACCAAATTGATGTATCTTGTATCACTGTAAAACATAGTAGGAATATAGATAAAAATATCTCTAAGTTTTCAACATTTAGACATGCCAGGGAGTTTACTGTTATTAATTTTAGAAGAGCTACAGAAGGCAACAATTAATTTTGTTTTTTAATGCCCTGAATGTAAAGATAGTAACGATTAACAGTTCGCTATGGAAGCCTTTGGGTGGGCTCACCTTGCCTATCTGCCAGACATCCAGCCAGCCAGCCATTCTCTCCTTCCCCCTGCTCAACGATCCAGAGGAAGAAAATAAGATGAAAACCAACTTTGTCTACATAAAGACAGAGAGATCATTGACCAATTGCTGTCAGAAAAGGCTCAACTTGGGGAAAACTAATTTAACATGTTGCTAATTAAAAATACAGCTGGTTATTGAACAACATTGACAAAAACTGAACAGTGGAATGGGCTGCCCAGGGAGGTTGTGGAGTCTCCTTCTGTGGAGACATTCAAAACTCACCTGGATGCGTTCCTCTGTGATGTGCTCTAGGTGTTCCTGCTCTGGCAGGAGGATTGGACTAGATGATCTTTCAAAGTCCCTTCCAATCCCTGATATTCTGTGATTCTGTGAAAAAAAATAATGCACCTTCCCCCCAGCACCACCTTCTTGGCAGACTCAACTGCACTCCCTCATTCCTACTGACTCCCCTCCCGCCAAGTGGCAGAGGGAGATGAAGAATGGGGGCTGCTGTCAGTCCATAGCAGGTCACTCCTTCATCCACACACTTTATGCAGTATTTTGCACTTGTTCACAGTAATATGTCCCACTGTTTAAATTTTTCATGGTGCTGCATTAGTGACAGCCTGTGTACTTAAATTTGTTAAATACTGTTGCTTGTAATAGCTGAGTATGATAGGAAGGAAGGAAGTATGTGGAGACTGGTAATACACTGTTGTAAATGTCTGTGACTTTCAAAGAAACCTAAAGATTTTGGGAATCAAAATTCTCCTGAATTTCAGTAAATTTCAGTGACCAGTTAACTGTAATTCATTTGAAAAAAAAAATCACAACAAAATCTAGTATTTTCTTCCTCAAGGAGCCCCAATTTTTCCCTTGTAGAGGAAAAAAAAAATCAGATCCATCCTAACTTTAAGTTAAGTTTCTTCAGTGAAATAGAAATGAAGAGGACTTAATTTTCTGCAAGCTGACCTTGTAGGCACTCTCTACATTAAATCTATCTGTCCATTCCATTCCTATCTTGTGGGAGGTCAAATAATTCTGAAAAACTGAAGGCTGCTAAGAGGCTTGTTTTTAGTATGAAGCCAGAAGTCCTGCCATTGAACATGGTCTCCACTGAACATAAAAAGTGTCCAGTTATTCACTGGAAGAAATCAATAGAAGTGAATTTTCACCTTTTCTAAATATAATTATTGGTTACTTTTGCAATTTTTATCCGAGATATATGTATGTACTCAGACCTAGTCAGAGGTATTTCAAGATTCATATCATCTTTCTTGCAGGTTTTGTTTTACTTTTGTTTTGCTTTGCTTTGTCCTCTCAGGATATTTATTCTTGCTGGTGAGCTGGATCTAAACATAACACACAATAAAAGTTGATTGGCTTTTTTTTCAGTCAGTGAACCTTTAAGTGAGATGATTTCTCCTCACCTTCATGCCTTTTAAATATTTTCCACACATGGAAAACAGCTGTGAAATGTTACCTTTTTGAATACAAAGTATTTACATCCTCCTATATGGAAAAAAACAGTTAGTGGACAAAGCACAGCTGAGTGGAAAACTAGTTCCTATACGTGTCTGAAATACTGTATTTTTATTGTGGAGGTTGAAGAACCTGTGGTCGTGACACTTGGATCAAGTGCTGAAAACCCTATCACCCTCGCCAGAGGCAAAACATGGGAAAGGAGTAAACAAACTTGGTGAATATGGAACCCAGATAGCAGAACAGGAGAGTGGAGTGAAGAGTGTTGCTAGCAGCCCTGCTAAAAATCAACAATGAACAGACTGTCTTTGGTCATAACATATATAGCATACATTATGCAATTCTCATGCAACAACTGAGGCAGTGGAAAATCACCGGCCTTGGTAGAAAAGGATAAATAGAACATCCTTGCTTAATAAACCTGATTTCGATCTTGCATGTCAGAGTCTGTGCCTTTATTGCTGTATTTATTGGTTGTAAATCCTTTTTTTCTTCAAGGACTTGTAGCAAACAAAATATTTAAATAAGCCCCATATAAATTTCAGAATAATTTGGAAAGGAACTCTACTAGTTTTGTTAATGTTATCGTACTTGGCCTGGATTATGTTGCAGATCTGTGCTAGCCTTTACATAGACTTTTTAAAAATTTCCCAGCAATTTATAAGCAGTGACTTTCATCCTCTGTGTGAGCATATTAAGGCTTTTTAAAATGCAGTTGTGAGCAGATACTATAGGTGTTAAATTCAGGTACTGAATTAAGAAAAGCAAAGGCGGAAAGGTTGAGAAGTAGCACCATAAATGAAATGTCTTAATACATGTATCAACTATGTCAATATTTAATAGAAACTTGCCTTATATTTGAGAAAAAAAACCACAAAACAAAACAATATCTTATATGGAAGTTTCAATACCTATTTTTCAAATGTTAGTATCAGGACTGGATTAAAATGATGGCAATTCTTGCAATCTGTTGGAAACTCTATGAAAAAAAACCCACAACCTGAAAATTTAAAGAAAAGAAACATGAGTGACTATGTTCAATGTATTAGGTTACTAAGAACAAGAGTATAATACGAGTAGAAATTGGTCCATTGTAATTAATGCCTACAGGAATAAAGCACAAATGCCAACAAAATGGCTTTACTGGATGAATTAATTTGCCAGTCTAATCTGTAATAGGGATGAAAGATGAAATGAAACTGTCAGCTGAAAATGTTAGCAGTGGATATTACTTGTGCCTAATATCACAGCTAATCCTAGTACCGTCGTATTCAGCAGGATTAATGTTTGGAAACCACTGTATTTGATTGTGTAAAGTCATGACACCATGTAATAACTAGCCCGATAGTCAAAAGTTGTGGATTCTATTTAGCATAATTTGGTTGGTCTTTTTGTTTTGTTTTGTTTTGTTTTTTGTTTGTTTGTGTCTGTTTGTTTGTTTGTTTGTTTTCCCAGTATGAGTTCAGTCAGCATACAGTATTATTCTTGACTAGCAGTTTCATATCTGGGAGTGAGCAGGAGGTATTCCTTCAAATTGCCATCAGCAAGTAATAAACACTATCAGAGATGTGTGTTCATCATCCATTGTAATAAAACTCTTAATTCTGTTATGAGGTGGGGAAAAAGCCAGTGGCATTCTGAGGGCCAGAGTCTTATTAAACTGATCATTTTGAATTTGTTCTCTGATACTTTCTGACTGAATCCCTTTGAAGACAGTTTCTGGAGAGACTTTGTTCAGCTGAGTGTAACTGCAGCAACAGTTTGAGGAGTGGAAAGTGTAAAAATAAATGTGGTAACAGAAAAGGGGTGATACCTTAGAAATCAATGAACTTCTTAATTTATCATCTCTTAATTACTGAAAACCATGTCCCCATAAGCATACATAGAAACAACCTGAGAAACAGTTTACAAACTTGTGAGACAGTTTTGAGTTTCCTTCCACTGAACTCCTTCCAAATTGGTTTTGTTCTCCTAGCAAATAAATGAAAACACAAAGTAGTTTCTATGTACCAGGTGAAATTGGCAGTGTTTAACTTTTAAACAATTAATACAGTTTATGTGACATATGTGTAAGAATATGTAAATCTCTCCAACCGGCATTTTTTTAAACACATTGTGCAGATTTCAAATGCATTTGGCAGGAAGGAATAATCTCAGAGGTATCAAGTGCCTACCTAGTCAAATAACATTTCCTGGGACTATTTTATGGCACAAAGATTAACTAGCATGAAATAACCTTAGTTTGTGCTATTAAACATCAGCCGAATGGAAATTCTACTCTCACTTGTGCTATTTTATTGGGTTGGGTGTTATTTTTTGGTTTCTTAATTGGTTCAGGACAATAAGCATCATCAGGCACAGACTGAGAAATTTCATGGTACTTGGGAATGCCTGTGGTACTTCCTATTTTTTTTCTGGGTTGTTTTTTTTTTTGTTGTTTTTTGTTTTTTTACTGCTACATCTCCTGGGAGTACAACAGAGGCAAAAGGATGGAGCATAAATTGCTCTGATCAGTCAGAGAACGTGTGCAGTGGAAGAAGGTTCAGAGAAGACAGACAAGGGCGATATGCTCATGAAGCTCAGAAGAGCTGTCATAAAGGACACTGAACTTAACATGAAGGAGACCCAAGAGTGGATTGTGTTTT
>VZTM01001478.1:104514-115906 GCA_013400555.1 Jacana jacana | reverse complement strand
TAAATAAATAAATAAATAAATTTGTCAAGTCAACAGACAGAGGAATTTAGAGGTTCAGATAAAGAAGCCTGCAATGCCAATGGCTCAGTTATGCTAAATCTGTATCTCAAAATTAAGTTAATGAAGAGTTAATGAGATGGAGCAGAAAAAAGTAAGTCCAAGTCTCACTGAGCACATTAATAAAGTACCTTACAAGGATATTAGAATAACCTAAGGTAACAGTATCAGAAGAAGCATGGTGGTCAAGTGAGAACTCTGACAAGAGAGCTAGAGTAAGGTCTTGCAAAGGCAGCAAAATAAGCTGCAAAATCATTTTCCATTTGTAAATGAAAAAACACGGTACAATCAATAATGGAGTTTTAGATTTACCCAGCTAATATTTACTTAAAAGATAGATAATGTAGATTTTAAGACACTGCATTAGATTATCCACAGTCCCTCTCTCCAGTCTAAAAGTCTCAGGTTCTTTTTCAACCTTGGAATAAAATAACACACAGTTGTCTATCAACATACAAACATAGAACGAATAAAATTAAACAAAGGTGATAATTGCTGTGTGGAAGCTGAACTGCTGGATATAGGATGGCATTCAGAATTCCCTTCTTGGACCCGCTTACTGCCGCTAGGGAAGGACATAGAAAATCAGAACCAGTAGCCAAAGAGTTCCTTAAGCAATGAAACAGCAAGGCTCTATTTATTCAGCAAAGCATTTGCTGAGATGCCAGGAGGTTGGGACTGCATGAGCAAGGAGGTATCTTCAAAAAACTTTACCTTCATTTCCCATTTATTTTATTTTTTCTACACCTTTAAGGTCTATTCTATAAATATTAACTACAGCTGTCTGATTTTACAAGTTCAGAGCACATGAAGGAATAGCTATGGGCTAAGGATAACTTTTGTCATCTTCCCTGAAACTCAATTAACTTGGTAATAGGAAAGGAATCACCCTAATCTCCTTCATCACTAGAGAAAACATATCCTCAAAATACTTAAGATGATAGGAAATTTGCTAGGAGCAGTAATTGCTATTAGACAGAAAGCATTAACACACAGCACAAGGTGTTTTATCAAGTGGTTACTCAGATATTAACTGCACTCAGACTACTGAGCTTGAGTGAGGGTCAGGGGAAATGTGTGTACCACAGCATTCCTCCAAGTGAAATCTCCCCCTAGCAACAATTCCTACATTCTAGTATCACCAATGGAAATAAAACACTTTTTCTATTTAGGTCATTGAATTTCCAAGCAGCAAGGGGGCCCATAAAACAATTAATGCTGTCCCATTACGTACTTGTTTCAACGTGCTCTTTCATGCATTGAAAGCCTGAGTAGCGAGGAGGGAGCGCTGCAGTAACGAGCAACACTGATCAGGATTTCACTGCTCTACAGTACTATATGGACACCGAAAAAGCTAAAGAAAACAAGTATGAAATTACAGCACTGTCTACTCTGCACCTGGATCACCATCCACACCCACTCTGTGCCCTCCAAAAACACAGCAGCAGTTGCACATGGGCAGGAACTACTGCATATTACACCAGCAAAACAATTATGATGAAAAATAAATCTTACAACAACTTTAACAAACTACTTTGAACTTCAGCCTCAGTATTTGGAAACTGAACAGACCTGGTTTCAATAAATACTCTAAATGCATCCCATTTTAACTCTACAAACTATGCTTAGCTACACAACATATTCTAATTCAATTTCCCTTTGCTGTTTTTTTGAGGTCATTCTTCTGATTAAATCCAAGATGTACCCTGGGTAGGCCTTTCCAGGGAGGCAGAAGCTTTCTTTTCCCTCAGTTCTTGCACTTGTCAACAGCACAAGTGTAAGTTTTCATATACAAAGTAAGCCTGTTCATATCTACAGGCACAAATTCATAGGTAGAATTGAGTTATGCTGCTATAAATCCACAGAAATCATAGAATCATTAGGTTGGAAGAGACCCTTGGGATCATCAAGTCCAACCATCAGCCCTACTCTACAAGCTCTCCCCTACACCAGATCCCTCAACACCACATCTAATCTACTCTTAAACACAGTCAGGGATGGTGACTCCACCACCTCCCTGGGCAGCCCATTCCACTGACTGACTCCTCTTTCTGTGAAAAACTTTTTCCTAATGTCAAGCCTAACCCTACCCTGCTGCAGCTTGCAGCCATTCCCTCTTGTCCTGTCGCTCATTGCCCGTGAGAAGAGACCAGCACCAACCTCTCTACAATGCCTTTTCAAGCAGTTGTAGAGAGTGATGAGGTCTCCCCTCAGCCTCCTCTTCCTCAAACTAAACAATCCCAACTCCCTCAATCGATCCTCATAAGCCTTATTCTCCAGGCCTCTCACCAGTTTCATTGCCCTCCTCTGTACTCGCTCCAGCACCTCGATATCTCTTTTGTGTTGAGGTGCCCAGAACCGGACACAATACTCAAGGTGTGGCCTCACCAGTGCTGAGCACAGGGGGACAATCACCTCCCTACTTCTGCTGGTCACACTATTTTTTATGCAAGCCAGGATGCCATTGGCCTTCTTGGCCACCTGGGCACACTGCTGGCTCATGTTCAGCATTCTGTTAAATTCTATTAACAGAATTACAATGGTGACACATTGGTGGAGAAATAGAAGATACATGCTGTTTTCAAGCTATAATTGCTTAAAACATGTACACAACCCTACTTGCTTAATTTTACACTTAACAGTTTTTTGACTTCCTAAATCAACTTACTTTAAATTTCAGCCAACCTAGAGCTAAAACTGCTAACCCTTTCCACTGTAAAGCCATTTCCTTCTGATGCTGGCTAACTTCAGCAGCCAAATCTTTACTAAGCTCTTAGACATCAGCTGAAATTCTCAGCTCTCTGATACGCTTGGGGCTGCAGCTCTCAGCCCCACCACCATCACGCTTCAGATAACACTATTCTGTCATCTCAGAGTTGGCTTAAGAGGAACCTTGGGTTTACCCATACTAAATCTTCTGAAGATTTTTTTTTTAAGTTACAGAAACCAACAAATGTATACTTTGGATGCTGTAAGTTAAAATTGAATGGGAAAGAAGGCAATAATACATCTCTCTGATGTTAAAACATCTTCTGTCACCTCCAAACAAAAGTTGACCCACATTATAATCTTCAAAGCATTCAGGAACTTGGCTGGTCACTTTATGACATCAGCTGTTCTTTGCACAATTTCTAAAGTTACTTAGTGTTATAACTGACTGAATGTAGTCAGTATCTACGGTGTATACCGTGTGTAAAACAAAGATTCTTAAATTTTAAGTTCAAACATAAAGATCATAGTACTCTCTAATAGTGTTTAATTATCATAATAGCATGTCAGAAGTTTTTCATTTTCATTCCTAACATACAATTAGGGTAGAATTGAAAATAAATAGCCAAAAAAATCACAACCACCCTTACTTGCTGCTCATCTTTCTGAAATTAAGCCCTTCCCACTTTTTTCTTCTACATCAGAAAGATGTACAAAGTCACGAACCCTTGCCAGGGTGCAAGCCAGCATATAGGGAAACAGTAATTCTTTGCTTGGTAATATTTGTGTTTCTCTTCTGTCTTTACTTGTGGAAGTAACAAGTGTACATAATCACTGGTGTGTTTAACTGCGGGATTATTTTCCTAACAGAACGTATGCTACTGCGAAATGCTGTTCCAAGAATGTAGGATAGAAGTCAGCCCTGTAAGGCTAAACCCTTAGTCCTATCCAGTCCTGGACATTATGCAGAGCAGAAACTTGGCAACAATATTAAATGGACTGTGACCTGTGTATTTTAGGACATGTTGGCAATAAACCCTGTAGCACAGCTTCTTACTTCTCCAGAGGACTTTAGTGATTAATTTTTCCAGAACTGAGTTTAAGTACATTTCTATTAAATGAGCTGCATGGTCAAATATATGTGAAAGTGATCAGTAACACACATCTAAGACTTCTTCACATCACATAGCTTATTTTTAAATTGCTCCCAAATTTTCACAGGGCTACAGGTTTTCTACCAACAGTAGATATAAAATTGTATTTTAGAATTAGTCAGCTGAAAATCAGTGTGAAATCTTACATGAAGTGAGACACGAACGCCATGATTTTTAACAGAAACGTTAGGTATTCTAATATTTACCTTTTATCCAGATTGTGCTAAAATTAAACATAACCCTATTAAACAGAATTCCAATTTTATATTTTTTAAGAAACGAAAGATAATTTTCTTCATACCACATGGGTGCAAAAGCAATTAGATATTTTATACGAGGAAATTTGAACTCTTCATTCCACATACCTATTTCCCACTTATCCCAGCCTGAAACCTATCAAGACACCAGGTACTGCCAACTGAGTATTTCTGCACACAGTTACATTTTCATTATTACAGTAGAAATCAATTTAATACAAAACAGGAGGTCTCACATCTCTCTCCCACATTTCAAGACCTCATCCTACACACATGACATGACATGAATTATAGTTTGCTTTTATGCTTGTGTGGATTAGAAATTCTTCCTACAATAAGACTGGCTTCTAAAGAATACTGTGCAATCAAGATTTGTGACCAAGTAGAGATGTAAAAAGTATACTGACTCTGCTCACAAAGTTTTGACTAATTAAAAAACAGCTGTTTTAGACCTTCCATTAAGCCTTATCTGCTTACCCTTTATATCTCTAATATACCTTTCACAAGTCTCCCTTAATAATTGCATTTTAAGCTCTTACATTATCAGCTCTTCAACTGCTCCAGCAATTAGCCTGTTTGTACCCATTTCTCTGAAATAGCTTTAATTTTGTTAATGCTGCTTATTTATAAGAAAAGCACGTTCTTTTGCATTGTTCCATATGATTTGCTCTCACTTGCATGGATAGAATAGGAAAGACAAATTTCTCTGCAATTTTGACATTTAAACATAATTAAGATTGACCAGACACTATTGTCATCTTTTCTCTTTGTCCTTTTGGGCTATTTACTACATCCCGCTGAGGTTTTCAGACTCAGATCAAATTCCTTGAAGCAAATCCCGTGTCTCACTTTTTCTATGGCACTTTTCACAGCAGTATTTCACCAATCAGCAGGAACTTCTGAACACTACTGCAACAATTATTGTGAAACATAAGCTCTGATAAAGACATACCGCACCTTTACGAGTGCGCGGATGGCTCTGGATTCACCTACCTTCATATTTACATCTGCTCCGTTACAGACCAAAAGCTCTAGACACAACGCTCCATGTGTGGATGCAGCGGCGAAGTGCAAAGGTGTGAAACCCTTCTCATTCATTTGATTGACATTAGCACCGCAGTCTATGAGTTCATTCACTACAACATCTTGCCCGTTGTAGCAAGCTACATGGAGAGGAGTATTTCCATAGGCATTTGGTTCGTTCATCTGTCAGGAAAAAAAAAACAACCCAAGATTAGTTAATAGGCAAAACCCTTTACTACTGAAGCACTTAATTACCACAAAGGAAAATCTCATGTCATGAGACAACTTCTTCATTATGTTTGGGAACTCTTCAAACCCAGAAATTAGAAGCGAGTTCTGGATGTAGTGCTCTGGTTGAGAAGCGTGTACCCAGGAAGAGGATGATCGCTTCACAAGTGAGCCAGCCTCCTCCAATTGTCTCCACACCAGTTTCCTGTATGTGACTCAACAGGACACACACACGGAAAAAACAGTGGCAATTTGCACAGACACTGCAGGCTAAGCACAGCATGGACTTCTACCACTTCTCAACAGCCTTTGTGGGTTTCCGTTAAAGACAGAGGTCAAAGGGACCGAGTTTCCCCAAAATAAGTTTAGGGCATTTAAATTTAGAACTCCCAGACGTAGCGTGTGTATGTACACACAGGCAGCCCTCTCAGTAATACTGAGGATCTGTAGGTTCTGAGCGTAACGGGAATTTTAGTTATGAACTACTTCTGAAATGCAATCCCCCAGGGGATTAAAAGAGCTGCCACTGTCTAGATAGTCAAGCAAGAAAACATCAGATGATCTCTAAACCAAACAAGACTCTGAAGTATATCCAAGTGACGGGGGAGGCAGGGAAGGGGTAGAACTTTGGCAGCGTTCCCCAGCCTTGTAAGACTAAAATTTGATACAAGAATCTAGATTTCTTACAGTTTCAGTTTGTTGTGAACACACATTCTACATGCAGGTACTGTACAGTCTTTTAATTTATTTTGGTTTTACTATTAATATGGCCTTCCTTACTGTAGTATTGAAGTTTCTCCCAATATTTTCCAGAACTTACTAGCTGTAAGAAAAGTCAGTAACATCTTTATTGTACAAGGAACCAAAGTGTAAGAGTTGAATTTCCTGCACTTCAAACAGGATTGTTTAACAAAGGTAGAAACGGAATTCCTATTTCCTGAGTTCCAGTCCAACAAATTAAGAGCAAGAAGTACCAAATGAACATAAAAAACCTACTAAGTACAAATTTATTTTCAAATAATTCTGCAAACTCTGCAAGGCTTTTAAGTTACTTGGGGGAATGAGGTTTCATAACACTAAAAGCATGGGAATTAAGATCTTTGGAAATACAATTTTCACCGTATCAGAATACCCCCCTAAATGACCAGTGCACTACAATACTAACAAGTGCATTTCAAACAACAAAATATATATAACTTGATTTTATTCTTCCTTACATCAACTCCAAGATCTAGAAGATACTTGACTACACTGATCATCCCACTAGATGCTGCAGCATGTAAGGGTGTATAGGATTTCTTGTCTTTGCATGTCACTTCAGCTCCGTGTGCCACAAGTAATTTCACAACTTCAATATGACCTAAAGGAATAAAGACAAAAAGAATAAAGCTGCATTTTATATTAACCAGCACATGTTTAGAAACTTAACAATTGTATAGTTGTTGTAACATGAGCAAGACATTATTCATTTGGACCTAATCTGGAAAATAAAGAATTGTCTTGTATTCTAATTGTATCATGAACTATAAAAGCAACGTAAGATACGCATATCCAAAAGAAAGTAACTCCATATACCCCCTCCAATAATCACAGTATTTATACTGAAAAAATAATCTTGCATAATAAAAAAAATAATCATGTCTTCTGCTGACTGCCGCGGCCAGGAGCAGTCGAGCCCGACGCAATCAATCAGGAAGCCATTCCAGCAAGCACCCGAATCAGGAAGCGCACCCAACGTCGGGAAGCACATCTCAGGAAGTGCACACACAATCGTTCTACAGTTACAGGTCCTCATTCGCTAAGCACTACATTTGTGTCATTTGCTGTTTCCCACACTTTGTTTCGCCTTCACTATACTTCGTTTCGCTTACTTCCACTTATTTGCATATGTGCCCTTTCAGTAACTCCCTCTTAAAGGGCCTGCTCTCAACAGCTGACACAGAAGAACTTCTCAGGAAGATTGGAGAACTAGAGAGGTGGCATAACTTTGTAATTATGAAACGTTTATGGCAAATTTCTGTTAACAACTTGAAAGAGAATATGACTGTCAGTTGTCCAGCTTCATCTCAAATGGAAACCTGCCCCTTAGGGTTTCTTAAGGCATTCAGCATGAACTCTGGAAAAATTAAACAAGCATGAAAAAAACAAAAGTATCGTATTTTTAAATAAAAATATATCGTTCCCCACAATCATACAGGATTTAGGAAACCTCTGTTTTCAAAACTGACTCAGGCCTTTGGGGAAGCGTAGCCTTTTGAAAGCATGAACTATTCTCCTGTGTCATAGGGAGGAGAGGAAGAGCCTGAGTGGGATGGTGGGGAAGGATTGAGCTGTTGGAAGCTCCAGGGAAGGAGGGAGGGGAAGCCCACCACCACCAGCTTTGTGGCTGGGCCAGAGGCCCCAACACCACATGGCTGCTGCGAAGGGCAACCATGTTTCCCCTTCTCCTTGCCTGCATGCTCCCCCAAACTAGCTTGCATGCAGTTGTGACACTGCCCACAAAGAGAAAAGTAATTAAAATGGGCTAACAAAGAATTCATCATTCCTGCTGAGTTGTTAATTTAACCACAAAAAAAGTCAATTGCTGAAAACACACATTTAATCATGACAAAGCCTGCAGAATAAAGGAGTACATTTGAGTTAATTTAGAACACGATGGAGGTAGAGCTTTACATTTGTAACTGACCCATACAGACAAACGTGGATTCTTCATTTTACCTTTCAAGTGACACCCTTACCTTAGTTAACCAAGTGGTGAGGGGCACACTGAATACTTACGCTTATCTACTCAGACATGTAATTAAAAATATCAAAAGTGCTTCATAAAAAGTGAGGGTCTCTGCTTTTTCATGACTGAGAGATTTGCAAAAGTTTGAATAGGAAATGTCTACCCCAAGGAATACAGACAAAGCTATTTCGATAAACACTCAGTCACCACAATGCACATTTTATGCTGCATGCCCAACAACACATAAAACGACCCTTCACCAAGCTATACCGACCAGAAACATACAGTTTCTGGTGCAGTTCCACCAGTGCAATTCCACTTCTGAATTACTTCAGTACTGTAGAAAAGAAGAGAAATAGAAATACAAGCATTATACTCATTTTCTGACCCAAACAGAATGGGGACAAGAAGGGAAACAAGCCCTACGTGAGAGGCAGAAGTACAGAAGACACTGAAGTCAGCAAATAGAAGAGAGACACTGCACAGAACAGTGGCAGAAAACTGTTAAAGAGAAGAAAAAAAAACAACAAACCCCAAACCCAAACCAAATGAAAAATCCCTGACCTGCACTGCAAAGGCAAGCAGCAATCAGTGGAAGACACTCAGAGAGAAGAGCAAGGTACTTGAGTTGGGAAGCGCTGAGGAGACATCCCGATACACTACTGAGGGCGATGCTAGCACGCACCAACGAAAGTCCATTTTAGCTGCAGCTTCGCAGCTGGACAGCAGTGGAGTTGGGTGAAAAGCAGGAAGGAAGGGAAACAATGGACATAACCCTAGAAAGTTATTTATAGTAGAGTGACGAAACGCCTAATTCCTTTTCTATTCTATGGTCAGGTTTATATAGAGAAAAGCTTGAAGGCTTTCTTCAAACAATGGGAGAAATGTAAAATGGCTCTAAATTGTGAGGAAGGGTTTTTTTCATTTGTTTGAAAGCTTTCAAAAGCTTTTGCCACACGCAGTTGTCTGTGAAGATGCTTAGGTCAATCAACATTACATAAGTAACATTTTTCCAAGTTGAACACTGTTCATTAAGAGAGTTTCCTGTTAATAGCCTACAAAATAGCACTGGCCAACACTGGAGTAAATGTAGCTTATCTGAAAAGTAGAAGACTTCTCTCCTCTAGGTAAGCATAAGCCAGAAAACATCTCTATCCACTCACTGATGCTTATCAGACCTCTGCCAACTCACGCACAAGTTTCATTCCACAAAATTTTTGACAAGGTGGGTTGGACAGCTTGTCACAGCCATGGCTTTGTGATATGTAAGTAAATCACAAAACTCTAATACAAAATATAACAAAGAACACTGGATCAATAATGAAGACTGTTCTTTAACTTCTCGGTTTTGAGGACTGGTATGGGTACTTGACATGCAATATCATACAGCTTCAAATTATAAATTAGAGCATTAATGTTCTGACAATCCCTTCATAATTCACTGGCTCATTCAAGTCTTTCCTCTGAAGATAGTTCAACAGGGTCCCATAGCTCTTTTTAGCATTTCACATATGGATTTCACAGCCTTATTTTACATTATTATTAGATTATTTTCGATCTGTATTGTCAGGGACAGGTGAAATTGGCCTGAAGCACAGACTTGTGCAAAGACAACAGTTAGTAATTCCATTTTTGTGTGAATCCAGGTATTGTGAGAGGACCACTTTTAAAACCGTTGAGATCTTACAAACAAGCCCAATTTTGTAAATATGTGGGTTTGCCTTTGTAAAGGCCAGAATTCTCAGTCCTTGGGCTAAGGCACATTTCCTACAATGACCAACTCATTATCAACCCCCTAAAGACAGGGTAAGGTGATAAAAGGTAAGGAAACATATTACTCTGACAGTACTGCCAGAGCATGGATCAATACCATGAGAGAGATAATTATCCATTCCTGGAATAAGAACAGCAAGGCAAGAATTTGGAGTTTTAGAAATGAAATATTATTCTTTTAAAATACAAACCCCAGGGTTGGTGTAATGATCCTCTGTTTCAGGTGCCCCTTGTATTAATTGCTTACTTTCTATTTTGCATTATTGTAAGTTTTCACTTGTAATTAGACTCCTGCTGCTTGAGGAACATGGTTCCTTCTTTTCAAATAACAAAAATACGTAACCTTTTTTTCCTTTTTCCAACATGTTGATTTTTCTCACCACAAAAACACGTTTACAAGGCAATGTGAAGTATGCCACAGAAACACAGATAACCTCAGTACGTACAATGTAAACATTTTTTCCTAGAAACATATAAAATCACTAAACACAAGGTGATATTTTTTTTACTTCTACAATAGTAATCAACTGAAATATATACATACCCATATATGCTGCCCAATGTATAGCTCGCCTGTCTTTCTTGTCAAATGCATTAATATTGGCTCCTCTAGACAACAGTAAGCTGACCATCTGAGGTGAAAAGAAAGAAAATAATACCTCTACTCATAATGGAAAACTCTGATGAAAGTTAGACAAAGAAAATCATTGGAGAAGACAAAAATATGTGCATTTTCAAAGGATTTAAATGTGTTGTTTTTTGAATATTCCGTAAGCTTGAAAAAACTGGCTGCCCACCTTGGCAGCCATAGTAAAGTGACTGGAGCGGACATAACTCAATGTCAACAAAAAGATCTCCCAGTTAAATATGGTAAAGCCGGGGAGTCTTTGAAATCTTCAAGCTGTTTCTAAGGGATTCACTGAAGGTGATTATTAAAAGCAACCCTATTGCCATTTAGTCTTCACTAACCTATGTGAGATTACAATGGGCGTTTCTCAGCGGTCAGTTTCCAGGACTTGAAAACTAGCAAGTTACAGCTTATTACATGTATTTCCTCCACATTTCAGTGACAACACATTCCATATGTACACTATCTACTGAACAGAAAAATCACAGAATCATAGACTAGTTAGAGTTGGAAGGGACCTTAAAGATCATGGAGTTCCAACCCCCTTGCCACGGGCAGAGACACCTCCCACCAAAGCAGGTCTCTCAAAGCCCCATCCAGCTTGGACATGAACACTTCCAGGGATGGGAATATCTTCTTTTTCCATTTTAAATGTATCTATTACTAGCTGAACTCCACTTAACTCAGGCAAATTCTCTTCTGTCTTAAGTGTGGATGCTGTAATAACCTTCCCAACTAAACGATGTAACATGTATTTTCCATAACTGCTCCGTACACAGATGCATACAAAAGACAAAGTCAAATACAAAATAGGGGTTGGGCTTTTTTTTTTTTT
>VZTM01001478.1:80622-104470 GCA_013400555.1 Jacana jacana | reverse complement strand
GGGAGGGGGGAGGGAGGAAATATGCCTTTAAACTGAGAAACTAAACATCAGAAATGGGAGGGACAGAAGGACGTGTGGAAAACAAGCTAAGAAACATAACTCACCTCAACGTGTCCACTGAAGGCCGCATGATGCAGTGCAGTTCTGCCAGCTCGGTCAGAGACGTTCACATTGCTGAGGAGAGGCACCAAAGCTTCAGCACATTTCACAGCTTTGTTTGCAGCTGCTATATGTAGGGGTGTCTGCCAGTTTTTATCACGAGCATTGACATCCGCTGAATGCTTTAACAACACCTGAACGGCATCCTGAAAGCATTTACAAAAAACCCCAAGATACTTAGTAAAGATCTGAAATGCAAGGTCAGTATAATGGAATAGAACTATTTACAGTTTGGTTTTTTGTAAACATCATCTTATGCTTTGAGATTTGTACTTTATCATAAACCCAGCTTTGGGGATGCTCTCATGAACGTGGGCAATATACTCCCTACAGGATTGGACTGAATTCAACTGTTTCCACGTCTGTTATCCAGTTCCTTCAGCTGAACAGAAAATTGTTTTGTCATCACAAGTAACTTCCAAAGCCCAATAAAGCTCCTTAGGAATTCTTCCACTGCTAAGGATTTAATGAGATTACTGTGAATTTTCAATGTATTTTCATCAATTTGCCAAGCAAAAATGTTTTGAACTGTCCGAGTCTAGACACAGCAAAGAGAAGAGAAGCTTATTGAAGGCACATCCAGAGAACCACAGATCAAACAGAGCATGGTCACAAAGTTTCATCACACACTGTTGCAAGACTCCCCAAAACCGTTTGAAAATGTTGCACCGAATTCCATCTCACGGAAAGATTATTCATTTCCTTTTGTTAAACGCACAAGCTGGGCAAATTTGATAAGTAACACCGCAATTCTTACAGCAAGATACATTAAAATGTATGCACAATTGGAATGCATTAAAAAAAAATAGTCTCTTGGTGATGCCAACATGACAATGAATACTACATTTTACATCAACTCCATGACCTACCCACAATTCACTAATTGCTTTTGGTGACTTGCAACTCAAACATGGAGCACACAAATAAATGGTTGGTACTTTGAACTTGGAACATGTTACCCCAAGTAGTTACTAGAAATTTCAGATTACACCCTGGTACAATAGCTAGGTATTATTCTCAGCCACAAGCAGAATGCTAAGTAATACTTGATTCTATTTATTACAAGAAATCATATTTAAAACACTCAAATTTCTTCTGCTGTCTATTAGAAATATAATAAGAACAAAAATAAAAGTTAAAATACAGCATCACAGGCTTGCAATTTAAATGACAAATGGAATAGCTTCTATTCACTAAGAAAAAAGCAGATTTAGTACTTTAAAAATCTAATCAAGGTTTTGAACTCTTTTTTGAACCAAATATTAAGAAAAATGGTAATAGAATAAGTACATTTCAGAACTGCTATTACCTCTTCTGTAGAAGGAAGCACTGTAGTTCTAGCATAAGGATAATTTATTATCTTCTTCTGTGCATATGTATTAATGAATTAAAGAATTAGCAAACCTGTTTGCGCTTCTCTCACCCCCCTCCATCCTCCCCTCTTGCCCCCAAAGTACACCAGTCACACAAATAGAAAGGTCTGGAGCCTAACAGTCTCAACATGAAGTTGCTCAAGTCACGCAGCTGACAGATAAATCTGTAATTCCACCTATTTTGCATGTTTCAATATCTTTGTTTAATTGCAGCTGTCCTCGCTTCAAGAGTTAGTCCAGATGTTTTACTGAAATCATTACCAAGAGGGTTTGTTTTTTCATTACAGCTTTTTTCATCTAACAACCAAAAAAGCCATGGAGGTCCCTCAGCTGCAGCACAGAGCCTACACGTACAACCACCTCTCCAACCACCTCTGTGGACTCCTATGATTTGCCGTGTTTATTAACAGAAAATTCCGACGGGCACCTGCTGCTGCTTTTAGGGTAGACTTTTATCTTTTTTTAGATTGGTTTATGCGTTTCATGAGCCTTTGGGTAGCATTTTGTTGACAATATACCACATTTTAAAAAAAAAAATAATCACTATGGTTGCATTTCTTGATGTTCTCATTGGGGTCCAGCCTGCCTGCAGCATTCCTCCCTACACACGTTACTGACAGAAGGAGTTTTGACTGTCCCTCAGCTCTGGAGAATGCAGGGTTTTGGTGCTTCGGTCAGCTCCCAAAGGAGCAGCCTAAAAATACCTCAAGAAGAACAAATAGCATTTGGAAATAAGGCGCCCTTGGAGATTAATTTTCAAACACTGTTTTGAATAAGACAACCTTCACATAACTTAGGCATTAATGCTAGTGACAAAGTAATGCAATTTATCCAGGGACTCTCGGTTAGATAGTTCACGGACCAAACGATTGAAGCTCAATGCTTGCCAACACCAAAACATTCAATTCCACCTTCTTAAACAAAAATATACACAGAATCTTTCAAAACCTTTTGATTTTGAGACATACTGCAATGAACACTAATCTGACTCGGGATCCCAAAGGCGATAGTTTTGCATAAACTCTTCCACATAACAAGCTCAGCACTTCTGTCTGTTTGTTTTGATCTTCTACAGGCATTTAAAATTTTATTAGGACATCAACAACAAAGAAGCAATAACAAATTGATTTCTTACATTACTATATTCTCACAAACGTGTCACTGGCAGACTTAAAAAACTTTCTACATAATTCATTTATGACTTTTAAAGTGATTTCCAGTATTATTGTTACTCATTAATTGCTTCTTAATAAGAAAAAAAAATGTTTGCAGGCCTTATAAAACCATTTATTGCTTCAATGCCTGAACAGATGAGCACATCAGAAATGAAGAAATGTAAAGATTATGGTGGAAAAGCTGTACTAATTCTTATTTCAACTCTACTTCCCTCGTGCTGAGCCATCCTGGTTAACCAAGGAAAAGTAACCTGGGCTTGAGAACACTGCACACAGAATCCTCTCTACCAGTGTAATGGCATTTGAGCAGAGAGCAAACCTGAGAACTGGAAGTTTATTGTTTTCCCCTTTTTCCTACTCAGGCATGCGACAGATCTACTCTCCACACAAAGTGTTACAAGTGTTCTGCAATTCCAAACATCTGGAGTAGTTTCACTTTATAAAAACAGAACGAAGAACAGAAGGTAATTTGAGGTGTCTTATTTTAAGACAAAGCAGTTTAAAAAAACCAAACAAAACCATACCTCACTACAAGATGCCACAGCTCTGTGTAAAGGAGTCAACCATTTGCTGTCTTTGGCATTAACTCTAGCTCCTGTAACGAAAAATAAGAAAACCAGACATTTAAAACTTATTTCCAGAAAGACTTAAATATTGTCCAATACAAAGATAGAACCACTGGAAGATAATTAATTCTATGCTCATTAACACAGCACGAGGCCAAATACAGAGGTCTTTTCTCCAGCCAAAGCTCACCCTCTGAGAAAATTCTTTTAACACTGAACCCATCTGACCAGCACCAATCTCTCTACAGTGCCCTTTCAAGCAGTTGTAGAGAGTGATGAGGTCTCCCCTCAGCCTCCTCTTCCTCAGACTAAACAACCCCAACTCCCTCAATCGATCCTCATAAGCCTTGTTTTCCAGGCCTCTAACCAGCTTTGTTGCCCTCCTCTGTACTCGCTCCAGCACCTCGATATCTCTCTTGTGCTGAGGTGCCCAGAACTGGACACAATACTCAAGGTGTGGCCTAACCAGTGCTGAGTACAGGGGGACAATCACCTCCCTACTTCTGCTGGTCACACTATTCTTTATGCAAGCCAGGATGCCACTGGCCTTCTTGGCCACCTGGGCACACTGCTGGCTCATGTTTAGCCTCCTGTCGACCAGCACCCCCAGGTCCTTTTCTGCCAGGCAGCTCTCCAGCCACACTGCCCCAAGCCTGTAGCTATGCATGGGGTTGTTGTGGCCCAAGTGCAGGACCCGGCACTTGGCCTCGTTGAAGACCATGCCATTAACATTGGCCCATCTATCCAGTCTATCCAAGTCCCTCTGTAGAGCTTCCCTGTCCTCAAGCAGATCAACACTCCCACCCAACTTAGTGTCATCTGCAAACTTACTAATAGTGTTTTCTATATCCTTATCTATATCATTGATGAAAATATTAAAAAGGAAAGGCCCTAGTACTGAGCCCTGAGGAACACCACTTGTGACCGGCCGCCAGCTGGATTTAACTCCATTGAGCACCAATAGACTTAATCTACCATAAGTTATCTGCTTTTGTCAACCAACAAAACGACCTATTGTATTGCACCGTGTTGTGTACCATAACATAATGTATTCTATCAAATTCTGCATAAGACTTGAGGGTTCTATTCTGCATAGAACTTTAGGGATTCTAAACATCACCAGGAATATCATAGGATTTTTGGTAACCCTTTCCAAAAGACAACAACCTGAATGATCAGTAAGTGAGAATGTAATTAACATTTTCAAATGTATCTATAATTATTATCTTCCACGTTATCGGTAACCACATCTTGTTTTCAGCAGACAAGACAACAATCATAGCCAAAATGGAACTACAAGCTCCACCTGATCTCATACCTACAGCCAACAACCAAGGAGCACTGACTTTCAAAGTCTTAGCTGATTTCTATTCTAGTTTTAGGATAAAAATGTCTATGAAGTGTTTTAAAGGGATAAAGGAGGTTTCTATGTCACTAATCCTGGTTTTCCTCTGGTGACAAAGCCTGAGGCAGAAGCACCATGCCCAGCAGAAGAGAAGTGCACGCTTCCCCTCCAAGGAGGCAGCAGTTACCTGAGCTATGCTGAAAACATGCTTAAGAGTCCAAGCTGTTTTTATGTGTTCAGCTAAAAACATTCACTGACATTTCTGGTACTTTAACACACAGTCTAAAAATTGCCTCAGAAGAGTGCAAGAATAAACACAGAGTAATACTGTACAAAAGTTTTTCCCAGTGGTTAAGTCAATCAAAATTTCTAGAACTAAAGGAAAAGCTTATCTGAAAGCGTTTGTTGTTTCTCATGAGACAGAAAATCAGCATTAGCCGAATAAATACATAGGAAAATCTGAAGTGATACCTAACAGAAACATGATCCTCTCAAAATAACAAAACCAACACAACAATATTTGTCCTCTCCCTGTAAGTAATACTCTACCAAAAGAAGCAAGAAAGCCTAGATCTAGGACATCCCATAGTCAAATTAGTTTAACAGCAGACATTAAAATAAATTCACTTTTCAAATGCACCAAGAACTTTTAGGAAAAAATAAAGTTGACTTTTGGGAAAAGATCTCTCTCTCTGATGGACTTACTTAAGGAAGAACCACCAAGCTTGTTCCCCATCTCCCCTCCCCCAAGAAACAAATCTGAAAGGAGTTCCAAAATTGTTAGACTGAAAGACAAAGTTTTTAAGTAATAATCAGAACAAGCATATTACCAAAAAATGTGCACGCACTATTAATGTGGAAATCAGGAGATTTATCACTAGATACATAAACCAAAATATTTTAAATTAACAGAGAGATACTTACTTCCCCCTTAAATTTCTTCAAGAAGACATGCTGCCACGAATCATTTAAATTTCATAAAAAGCTCTGCCAAACAGCCTTGTATCTGAGGACATCACCTCCCTCCAGGCTGTTCTTTACTCTCTAGCACGTAGTTTGGGGAAAATGTTACCTTTCCTGCCACCCCCTTTGGATGCTCTCCATGAGACATAAAGCTCCCTCAAACCTACTGTGCCCCTACCATGCAACAGTGAGGAAGGTCACAGCCTTCACCCTCTGGGGTAAAGCTCTACTCCAGATTATTGGAAACGGACCTTAGAAAATACATTACACCTTTGCTGAATATCTTTTGCTTAAAGATTATTTGCTTCAGTGTTTGTTAAAAGACAGTCTGAATGCATGGATGCATATAATTCACTGTACAACAGCGCTGATGCAACATTATCTCCGTGAAATTCAACCTGCTGATGTGTTAACCAGGGCATTTCTCACATTTCAAATGGCAGCTCTGCAGCAGTTTGCTCTTTCAATACACAGTGCAGCCCACCTCAAACCTTGCTTTGGAAAACCCCCCAAAAAAAAAAAACCCACTCCAAACCAAAAATACTCCCACCACACTGGATCTTCCAGACTTCAGGGGCCTGGGCTTCACACATTTATTAAAACTGCTCAAATATTTGTTTAATGCAGTATTTATTATATTTCAATTCTTTTAATGCCATAGAGCTTTCAGGAAAAGGAATTGGGGGCTTGCCAGAGATGTCAAATACAAAACTGCAAATACCCACCATCTTTGCTTGAACTTAAGAATGCAAGTAAGATTCCACCAAAACTGCACCTTCCAAACTGACTTATTCTTCCACATTCATGCACTAAACTGAAATACTAAACAAGATTTTCCCTTTCATCATCAACTTTGCTAGTACAGCCTAGTCAGTTTACTCCTCTAAGCAAATATGAAAGCGGGATTTTTGCTGTGCAAAAGGCGGGAAAGTGGAAAGGAAAGGGGAGAGAGGTATTAAGAATTTTTCTTCCCTCATCCTTGAATCTCACGTTTCATTTTGCAGTTGCATTCACATGACTGACAAGTAAAAAGACGCTTTAGTTAATTAATCTAGTACAGAATTTACTGAAAACCCCAACTATATCTGCTTTTAGTAAATTTATGTTCCAAGAGATACATTTTTCAACTCAATACACACTCTGATTTACAGAGGGATCCTGGAAGTTTTAATACTAGTCCATATCTGGCAACTGCATGTTTAAATGTGCTGTCAGACACCAATACTTGGATGTGTATTTCTTCGATTCAGTTGATACTTCACTGGTGTCAATATCCTTACGTTGGAATAAGCACTAGCATCTCAACCATCTCTTGAAGAGACAGGCAACAAATAACTGGGCAGGAAATGCTGCTAGGAACAGCAACCCCCCCTCCACCTTCACCCATCAAATGCCATATAATTATATTATAGACAGCCGTGCCTCAGCACTTCATCTCTACATTCCCCTCTTAAGAGCTTTTGGTGTGACTTTTCCCAAGCAAATCTGCACCAAAACTCCACCCCTTTCTACGTGTCCTCAGAAGACTAGTGAACCCTGTGCCTACATTACTCATGTGTCACTAGTTGGAAATCAATTCAGAAGAGAAATACAACAGAACGAACATAACATTTTCACCTTCGCTCACAGTACTAACTTTAGTTCTGAATTGCCTTCCACTGTTCTATTTGCACTCTGTATTTTTGGACTGTGAAGGATGGTATTTGCCTTTGTTATTGTACAGGATGTGCTAGCAGTTGAAAAATACCATAATGTAAGCAAATAAAGCAAAAGTGTTTTCACTCACATATGCAATAGACACCTCAGGTTCAGTATTTGAAGCTATGAAATGTTTATTTACAACATGTAAATAAGATATTTAGATTGCATTTTAAAAAGCTAACAAACTTTATATTACCATCTACTATACTGAAACGATTTTAGGAATTATCTTTGTAGAAATTAGGAAGATCCTAGGTTTAAATCACTGAGAATAACCAGCAGTCCTACTGTAATTAGATTGTTTAGTTATTTTCTTAAGGGCTAGTATTAGCTTCAGAAGTTTTTTCTGTTTAAATGATCCACTTTATAATCTAGAGAAGACAACTGTGGAAGTACTTAACGTGGCAAGCAGAAATTCTCAGACTATACTGGGGAATGAACAGATGGAGAAGAGAATTTTTTTCTGAGAAAAATATGTGAACACTCAGGAGAAGATGCAGAAAAAGTTTTTAAAGTAAAACAAGATTTGACATGATTCAGAGCAATCACTAAGAGAAATCTAGGGTAAATTCCTTTTATGCTGCAAAAATAATGATCTTATTGAGAGAAAGCCTCTTCCTACTGATAATCTAAATGCACAGTAGAAGATCTACAGGATAGTAAAAAAAATCCGAGAGGGCCAGGACTGGAATATCTTTTGACCAGCCACAATGATGCTTCACCAATAGCTTTTATTAGTTAAAAAACAAAACCAAAACCCAACAACAACAACAAAAATAAACCCCAACATATGAGAATACACTCGCCACAAAAGGGGAAAAAAACCCACAATCAAGCCAAAGCCATCCAGAATTTCCCTGCCTTGTCAAGTAAGAAGTACAGTTACTTTCAGAACTTTTTAGTTTCTGCTGCACCTCAGCCACCAGCCCCTTTAGTGTCAACAAATGACATGAGGTTCTCCGACCCCTCGAGCTACTGGACATTTCTACCTTGTCAGAAGTTCGCTTCATTTTCTCAAAGAGTGTCAGAGCTACTTGCTTCACAGCAACTGACTTATTTCTGCCAGAGGGAAGCTCAGACAGCTCTAAAAAGCAAGCGATGGCCAACATCTCTGCCAAAAGAAGAGGAAGTGGCCAAAAGATAAGGTAGAGCCAGTGTAAAAGCAGCCCCTGTGAAAAGCCCCAGGTATGTGAGCAGAGCTGCAACCCAAGCAGGGAGCTTCGTAGGGCTGATACTTTTGCAGCCTTCAAAGGATGATACTTCAGCCTTTCAAGAGCTGAGCTGCCTGACTGCCATTGCACACACTTCTAATACTTGCAAGACTTCAGAATTAGATGAAAGTAATGCAGCTTGAGTAGAGTAACATTGAAGGGTCTTTTCTATCCTCCAAAATTTATGCTGTTACTGTAATGATAGCTTTCCAATGTCAGCATGATTCTGGTGTTTTCCAGCCGACCCAGAGGAAAGCAAGACAAAAACGCAGGGGCTGCCAAATCTTAATGAGATTGAGCTTGACCACACGCTCATGTAACACTGAGCTCCATGCAGTGAAAATTTCGGGTTAAACAGAAACATTCTGTGTTAGTATTTAAGTATCCATGCGATATAGTAACTAAATCTATTCAAAATAAAATAACAGATAATTCAGGTATTTCTTTTCATGGACTGCACTGATTTCAGGGAAAGCAATGATAGTCTGTTTCGTATTTGAAAGAAAACACACGAAAAAAAATTACTAAACAAAATAACACATTCTGGTATCACACTAGTTTGTCCTACTCCTCACACGTCACTTGCCAGCAGAAGAGACTGATGGCATTAAAGGAAGTGTAGGACAAACAGAAAGCATTATTTTTATAAAGCAAGAAGCCTCCCCAGCACAGTTCACATGCAGGACTTAACTGCAAGGAGAATATGTGGCAGTGTTTGTTTGGTTTTTTTTAATCAGGACTGCTCAAAGGCAACAAAAAGTTGGACATTCTATTAATTAAATTATTTTACTTTTCTACTTCTCAGTAGTTTCCCATCAAGTTTTTACAGTTCAAGTCAGTGCAATTAGGCAGACAGATGTATTTGTGCACCAGAATTCAGAGTTATACATGCATCATAAAAACAGAACTGTGACAGGTGTTCTCTATCTGTCTATGAAGGTGACTCTTCATAATGTAACATAAAAAAGAAAAGGCTTCTAAAATTATAATTCTCAAGTGGCTAAAATATAATCTTTTGTTCCATTGGTCTGTATACTATAAACAATCATTTTTATGCCTCTTTCTTATTTACTGTTCATATCCTTACCTAATAAATTTAGGAATGCTAATTGCTTATCAAGCTACAATCTAAGAGGGAGAGATGATTTGAATATTTAGATTCCAGCAGACCATAGCAGTATGAGAATCTGCTGCCAAGACATTCACAACCTCAAGGGACAAGTTTATTATTAAATTCATTGAAGCACTGTCTCAAGATAGAAAAACAAAGGGCAATCTAAATGTCCAGCTGCAAACTGGAGTCACTGAAGCAATTTTCTCTGCTGTTCCGAGTCTGTATCCAAACTATCACCTTCAGGGACCTTGCCTGGGTGAAAGACTACAACAGGAAAGGTCACAGAGCAACCCTGAAGTTTGGTGGGAAGAACACCTCAAGAATGCAAAAACTAAACAAGTATGCTTGTAAGGCTGAAAACTTATTCCACAAAAGTCTGCAAATAGGCTGAATTGGTTGCGTCTTCAGGATGTGCAATAAGGGTTGCTTAAGTATACAGCAAGCTAATATAAAGATATTGTAACAAAACAACATATGAGCCAAATTACACCATTGAAAGCAACACAGCTCTCCTGGAGGGGGATGCAAAAGATCTTCCAATCAAATGAAAAAACCCCATGTCTATGTAACAAATGATACACTAAGAATACACTAAGATAACTAAGAATAAAGAAGAATCAAAAAAGAGCCACCGAGTATTGCAAAGATTAATATTGACCAGTAATTTTGAGGTGCAGTTTGAATAAAGAATAAAAAAGTCAAAGCAAACAGTCTTTGTAGGGTAACTTGTACAGCAGGAAAACTGTGAAGAGGTTCCTAATATTCTAAGAGAACTACATGAGAGGATGTTATGCACAAGTTGCCAGGTAAAGCCCTCGCAAGGTGAGAAATCCTAGAATGAAAGTAGTCTACTTAATTTAATCTCTTGTGCTAATGTATTACAATAGGTCAATTAAAGTGACATACGAGTTTTTTACATACAAATTAACTGCTCAAAGAAGACCGCTGAATATGTGACATTTCTGAACAGCACATTATTTTCCCATTGTTTGAAAAGAGGCCTTGCAACACTGCAAGCGTTCTTCAAAGCTTGCTGTGGTAACAGATGTTCTTTATTTGCTCCTTCGTGCTCATCTATCATGGCAGAATGTAACACTATACATCTGTCTCAAGGGAGAGATTTGATCTCCAGCTGAAACATAATAGATGAATTTTCCCTATCTTTATGAAACGGAGAGGATAAATACACTTAACCTCTGTTCCCCACCTTCCAAGTAAGAGAGTTAGAAGTGCATTTTGAGATGCTAGACTTGATTTCTCAGAAAGAAGCTGGTGCAGCACTTCAGATAACAGCTGTGAGAGCTCACACTTCCCAAATCACAAAGTTTTCAAATCCAGTGCTCAGAAATGAGGAAGACTAAATGGGTGACTACTTTTTAAAGACCCCGGTTTAAGCTGCTTGCATAAAAGCACAGCTTGCAAGCAGGTAATCTACAGATGAGTGCCCAAGTACAGCACAGCGTTAACACTCAGACAGCAATTGCTCATCCTGCAATTAATGCCCCTCTTCATTCACTAACAAAGGCATCAACAACTGTCATCTGCACCTCCTTTGCTGGACCAGCCCGACTCACTCCCAGCACAGCAGCCTCTCTCTGTGAATTCACCAGGCTGGGCTTCCACCGCCAGGCACGAGATGGAATTGAGCACATCAGCACAGCCAGGTTAGCCTGACAGCACCTATGTGCTCCACAGCTTACAGACCTTTTGATTTCATGACCACTGAATACGTTGCTTTGTGTAAAGCAAATCCTGATTTTCATTGAATAAATTTTGGCTGAAATGCATCAGTGCCTCCTGGTCTTCCTCAACAGTCTGCAGACATGGCAGCAACCAACCTCTCTTCCACCCAACAGCTCAACTTGGGACCATTCATACAGCCCTAATTCCTAGTTCTTCACTTCCTTCCTCTGTCCTCCAATTTTTATTTTTGTTTTAGTTTACACTTATCCCCAGGCTATCTGCCCAAATAGCACGACCAGCCTTTCCTCCCCTGCTGCCACCCTCCAGTCAGGTTCTTGTTCCATGAATACCTGAACCAGAATCTTGCTCTTTCCATAAGCCCTTTATGAGAGAAAGAGGTATTTTCCTCTTAATTGTTTTGGGGTTTTGTTTGGTTTTGGTTTAATCACTGCCAAAACCCAAACAGAGAGAAATATCCTTGCCAGAGCCAAGATTCCTTTTCAGAATAAAAGGATCATTATGTATTTTCAAATCACCAGAATTTGGTTCTTTCCTTAGTAGGGAAAAAAAAGCACCTTCTCAGCTACATAGGTTAACTTTTCTGGACAAACTATCGCTATAGAGTATTTTCATGAGAAATATAGATTTATAAACAAAATGAACAATGTGATATTAATTATAAGTATCTATAGTTATATAAACAGTGTACATATAACAAGAAGCTTATATCTTGCTTAGTATTATTAACAAATTAAATTGTGCCTAGCATTTTCAATTGCAAGTCGAGAAGCGACTCCTGCTTTCTTAAACGTGACATTTCCTTAAAACAAAATTTGTTGCTAAGGGTTGGGACCGGACACACACACACACACAGAAATAGCCAGCTCTGCACAGGTGCCCTTAAGCAGACTGAAGATTAAAGAGATTTTATGGGACTCTTACAAGTTTTACTCTCTCTAACTTTAGCAGTTCCGTATCATAAGTTCAGTCTCAAGCCAATGGGTAGGTATGTCCAAGATCAATGGAGTGTATCAGTCAGTGAAGTTTGGCTTTCAGATTTTGGGTTTAGTTTCTTGGCTTTCTACCTATTATTTTTTTCCTTTTAAAAGGCTGAAATACACCGTTTTACAGAACTTGCACTTTGTCTTAGTACAAATAAATAAGAAAAAAAGACAAGATTTTAAAATTTTCAGTTGATCCTAATTATATTCTGTACATTTAAGCCAACAGCAAAGGATACTTAAAATAATATAACCAACTCTGTATGCTGTCTCCTACTTCAACTTTAATTGTTTTCTGAAGGCCATTTCAGAAGCAAAGCAATGCTGCCAACATGCACCTGTAACACACATGCTATTACTTCTTTACACTAGAGTTAAACTACCCAAAGCTGATGAAGCTACAGGTAAAAATAGCTCTAACTGAGACAGCTTTCTACAAAAAATATTTTAGAACAGGACTACACAGTATTGTAACACTGCTAAGTCTGGAAACGAAAACTTCTGTACAAACATCTTTAATTCCTAGTACATTAAATAGCTCAATAAAATTTACACAAACTAAGATGTACATAAATATTTCTTTGGATGTACATAGTTAATTTTTTTTCCATTAACAGGAACAGAACATACCAGATAAAATAAGTAGTTCAATAATTTCTGCATCTCCCAGATAGGCAGCAGCATGTAAAGGGGTCCTTTTCTCATTATCCTGTGGTAAGAGGGGGGAAAAAAGGTTTTATTTAAAATAAAAAAATATGTTTTAGCATTCTGCATGAGTTATGAAAAAAACACTGCATAAAAGTGCATCTTCCAAATACTGTACATTTTGTATTTTAGAAAATATAGTTACTCTAAAGACGTTAGCCACATTTACTAAGACAAACATGCTTCTCCCTAAAGAAACTCTTAATACCTACACAGTCAACTAGTGTTTCCCTGACAGACCCAAACTGACAGATGCTCATCATATCTGAAGATTAACCCATCAGTTAGAAATCAACATTCACTTGTCTCCAGAGACAGAAGCTTGAGGCTGACCTACATAGATAAAATGGTGTGTTACCTCCACATGCAACCATTGGTGAGAAACATTTTCTTTGGGATTTTCAGCAGTTTTAAATAGGAAAGAAGCTAGAGTGAGTAGGAGTAGAAACACTGAAATCCAAACTTCCAGTTTTCTTTACTGTAGGTAAGCAAAGAGAAGGTAGAGCTCCCATTTATTTTGCAGAAGACACTCTGGAGGATGCAAGTAAGACCCAACACCTCCAATTAGTTCGAGCTGACCTACTGTCCTTTTGATAGTACAAGTAATATATGAAGATTCACTTTTGAAAGACTAGCACAAATTTATCTTTCAGGATCAGACCAATTTTCCCATTTTTAATGAGAAAAACAAGATGACTTTCACATCAGTCAGTGACAGAAATGAAAAAGTATCAGCCAGTTTGCTCTTTGAGGGAAGAACGTTGAGAACTTAGAAGAGAGATGGATCATCACTTGGCATCGTGGTTCTGGCCTCAGCTCCTCTTTGATGTCTAGCTATTTGCAGAAGTTTCAAATGCATTGGGTGTGGGGGATCAAGATAATCATCAGCAAAGAATTTTAAGTGGCAAGACATTTCTATTAATTCGACTGTCATCACAAATATGGTAAAATTAATGCACATTTTAATTCATAATTTATTATGAAACACATTCCTCTCCCATGCCAAAATAACCTTATTCAGTGAATCTCTACTTAAGAGCTCTCAAGCATACAGGAAGAAAATTCAAGAAGTTCACATCAGGAGAGATCTGGTAGCTAAACTACAGCTGAGACCCAAGAAGTCACTTCTAAAACATAAGACAACTTTCGGAAGGTAGGACGTTCAACCCCGTCCCCAAGACACCACCACACACACCACCCCTAACCCCTTGCCCCAACCTACTCCCTGTTTAGTCCCTGCTCCAAAAAACCCATTCACCATCTTGTCAATGTTTCCTAACATCACTTTTTTAATTACACTCAAGTAATTAAAAATTCAGTCAGGTAAACCTGCCATCGATGCACCCTGAATAAGGAATCAATGCTACTTAACACTAACACCAACGTACCAATTACTTGCCAGTGTGGCTCAATTGCAGATTATGTATTTATGACAAAAAAGAGCCTGCCAATGAGGACCTGCCATCTGGAGGGGAGTGGGGGGTGGATTAAAAAATGAAAGACAGGAAGCACAAGGGGAAAAAGCAATACACATTAAACTTGCTTGCCCAGACAAAAGGCAGTGAAGACCAGCCAGCAATGAAAATCATTTTTATTCCCCAGGTCTGGAGGAGCTAATACTTTGCAGACCCTTTTAACCCTTTTTAATAATACTAAAGGGCCCGTAACCTGCAGTTTAAGGAACATACAGAAATGAGTATGATATTATACCATCTGCCATTTAATTGTAGAATTAGAGAAAATAAGATGGGTCCTGAGTCCATCCTGCTGTAAAGACAGTACTCACTCAGGAACACGAGGATGAATTGCATTCCCCACTTAAAGGGCAGCACATAATTTTAAAAACTTTCCATCACATTTGTTATGGTGTTGGTTTGGTTGCGTGTTTGATTTTTTTTTTCTTAATTTTTAACATTTCAGCAAGAGCAGACATGCAAGTAACTAATTTGATATACCCAATCAGAAATCTTCCAATAAAATGGTGGAGAAAAGGGAGCCATTTGTATAGAAAAATGTTAATCACTGAACCCCTGATAAATTTCAGCCACACTTCTCTAAAAATCCAACATCTACCAGTGGAAAGTGTTGAGCATCCTGACACCACCAAGAAAGAAACATGAAAGCATCTCAAACACAAGCAACATTTCCACTCCAGCACTCCTGTGTTTTCAAGCTGTGTGTTTCCAGTTGAGCAAATATTTCAGTTTTGCTGCTTTTAAACTGACAGTTTGAAAACACCCAAAGCCCCACTCCCAGTTCTACAGCAGGGAGTACAAACTGGGAGGGGAGGTGCACAGGAGGCTGGTGGAGACTCCCCTGCTCTACAGCACCATGGCGCAGCCCTCAGCCCTCCTGGAATGCTCATGGTTTGTCATCTTCTGGGTCATCTCCAAAGCTTGGTATTTCAACAATCCCAGGCCCCAGGGTCCCTAACAACCACAAATATCCTGCCTGCTGAGGGTTCTTGGGCAGAAGCCCTGACTCCTTTTTCGCTCTCGTTTCACAGCTAGCACTTTTTGATGCTTCCAAACAGTTTTACTTTGTTTTTATTTAACTTCTCTGTGAGAAAGTTTTTGGCTTAGCATTTAACAACTTGTTTTTCAGAACTTCTTACAAAAGCATAAGTGCTGCATTCAGCAAGCTCTCGTCAGTATGCACAAGTCTCTGTTTCCATTAGAAGAAAATTCTAAATGTCTTACATTTTATTATTGAATTTTAATAAATGAAATGTTAGTAAAATTAATGAAAATTCTGTATTTCAAATGCTACCAAAATACTGTTATAGAGATTAACTACTTTTTATTAAAAACAGTAAGAACTTGATGAACGAATTTCATCTGTAAACACAACTACTGCCTATAAAGCATTACTCTAAATAACACTAATCAAGCTTTCAGTTTTAACAAGCACCTTTGGAACAGACATCTTGCAGCACCGATACATCACACCAATGTAAATCCTGGCCCTAGTGGTGTTCCTTTAATTTCATAAACTTGAAAAAATGGCTTGAAAAATGACACTAAAAAAAAGATTTCAAGAGAAGAGGGGTTTTGTACACAAAAGTCACTGTTACACAGAATGGAAAAATCTAACACTGTTGATATTATTTAATTCCAAACATCACAGTATTTAACAACTCAGAAAAGCAACATGTGCCATTTCATTTTCCAGTTCAAAAATCTGCAAGGCAAATGGGACTACTACAGCTCTATTAATATTGCTGCTGATTTAAAGAAACACATCACAATGACTCCATTAGGCAGGTTTTACATATTTGAACGAGAATATTGGAATTCCAATAGAAACAACAAAGAAATTTATATACCTAATAAGGAACTCTGAAGTTTAATTCCAGATACTGGCTAATGCTGTCTGCAAACTAAAAAACCAACAATGATTCTGTGTCACAAAACCCTAAACACCGTATTTATATGTGCCTTTGGATTGCACTGCATGAAAAGCATACAATCCTTCCAGTCACAGCACTTCTGCTTCTGTTTCCCGAACATTTCATCTACAACAGATTTTCTATAGGGATTATGACATGATAAATGCATAGGGGAAAGACCTATGACTCTGTTAGAACCAATTTTGAAATAAAGTGACAGGGATAGTGGTGCTATGAGCTCCTTCATACCCCTGTAACCCTCTAACCTAGAATAAGGGCAATGCCAACTTTGTTTAATTTTACCTTAAATATGGGCTTTAACCGTTTTGCTGGTTACTTCATGGATCAAAACTTCTACAATAGACAAAGCTATGGCTAATTCAAACATGCAGCATCCATATTTACTGCTTTTTAAAGTAGTTAAGTATCCTTTGAGATATAACAATTTATTCCTGGTTTGAGTTCTATCTCAACAATTCATTTAGAATAACTACATACCACTACAGAGTTTTAAGGAGCCAGATGCCTTAAAGGCAGAACTCTATTATCTCGTACATACCCCAGCAAGACTGATATAGCCTGACTATGGCTTCTGCTAGAGTATATTAGAATGCAACTTCAATTAGCCCTTCAAATAGTTCAACACCTACCGATTCAAAATCTTTGAATTAAAGTACTTTTTGGAAAAGCGTGGATACAGCTTCTCCCTTCATAAAACCTCTTCTTTATCCTATCTGCTCTTTAAACCCAATTTTTGCAATAATAATTTAAAATACATTCATTATTTCATAGATCACACTTAGAAAACATCATTTAATAGGTGCTTTCTGCTGTATCACTTGTCAGCTGTCTCCTCCGATACCATCTGTTCCTGGCAGGAATTAAACCCTAAATACACAACCATAAATCTTGAAAGAGTTTCAATTCCAACTCACCCTGTTGGATACAGGATCTTCAGCAAACATCTCCCGCAAGTGAAACTACTTTTAAATATAACACTTAGTGTAGTTTCCAGTTAGGTTAGGTAGAGGGGAGGACTATTCAATCAGCATGATTTCTGACACCTGGGTGCACAGATGACGTATAATAACACAGAAACAAAATACTTCCAATTCTTTCACAGTGTCCTGTAACACAGAGGTCCTTCCCAGTGCAAAGTCCCAGCGATACACAGGAGTCAATAAATTTTATTTGCAGATTTTGCTATAGTTTTTAGAATTATCACTTTGTAAGGCAGAATAACTGTCTACTCCATTTTTTGTTCCTCCACTCAAAAGATAACACAAGTATTTGGTTTTACTTTCCAACTTTAAATTTCACAAAACTTTTGTTTCGATACATAATTCTTCTTAAAAAACATCTAACTTAACTAGAACTTGGTTGTATTATTGTCAACTACAAGAAAAAGATTAAGCATTAAGCTTTCAAGAGTTGTAAATCTGTGACAAATTAAGCTCATATCCCTACCTTAAGTGAAATTACCTGCTATTTCTTTGGATTTTTCTCAGTTTCTTAGTTTTCAGAACTTTACATTGTCAAAAAATAAACAAATTCTAAATTAACTAAATTCTAACTGAGCTTTGCTGACAATTTTTAGAAGCAGACCTCTATTTTCTCACCATATTTCAAATTTAAAATGCAGCTCCACTATAGTGACCAAGCCTAACAAGCTAATATAATGGTTTTCTGCATGCTTACAAACAGCAGGAAAGCACGCCATTAACCACAAAAATAATACATATTACACAGCTAACCACAAAGTATCCTTTGAAGCCAGACGCCAGGTACATCACAGCTGAAATGACTACATTTGTCATGCTGACTCCATTCACTTCCTGAGCGAACGCTCACGCCATTATTTACATAAATACTTGTACTGCATTTGAAAGGAACATTTTTGGAAAGTCCAGTACTAAACTTTGACTGGTAAGACTTTATCACTAGACATCACATTTCAGGATGTGCCCTCTTCATGCTGTCTGCTAGGACTGAGCCAATCTAGTCTTCCAAGCAATCACAAAAGACTAAGGAGGAACGTTTGCCCTTGTGCTCATTAAGACAGCAGCAACCAACAACTCCTGAGACCTTGTCTTGCAGGAGAAAAGAAGCACATTCAGCAACGAGGGTCACTTCAGCTGTAACCTGCCAAACCCCAGCGTTGTTTCCAGTTAAGATCTTCAATACTAATACTGTATGCTCTTTGAGACTTGATTCTGGATAGCAATAAAAACTCACACTGTGGATTAAAGCACTAAATCATTTACTTATGAGTGTTGCAGTAGCTTGTGGAAAACCTAAAAACTTGACATGGCAGTGGTAGGTATTCAGTAGAAAATAAAAGTTAAGTCATGAAAGAACTACAGAGCAACCTGGAAAAAGTTGCAAGAGCACCACTTTAGGTAAGAGCAAAGAGTTTATACAAACATGTAAATGTGACCCTAAGCATGCAGGCTTCTTGAAAGCACAAGCTCACAATTTTATGCATTGCCACCAAAAAATTTAAATAAAATATTACTAAAAATAAATACTAATATCATCCCATGACCAGTAATTGTTAGAGTATCTACTACTGCTACTACTATCTACTTTTTAATTTGGTTTCTGGAAGACTATTATTTTTGTTTGCCAATAACTAAAGACAACAAACTATTTGTGTTTGAAGTTATGTTGCTTCTAGAGGTCAAAATTTATCAATAACAACACAGGACAAGAGGCCTTAAGGTATTCTGGTAAACACTGCATTCTTATTTCTCACAGCTACAGAGGTATAGAGAAAGAAGGGGTTTTTTGACTTTTAGTCAAGTATTTCATGAGACGTATTTTGAAACAACCAAACATTTGTGTATTCTTCCACTTCCAAGTAATTGATCTCAAAAACATCTCTCTCCAATTTTTGTTTTTTGAAAGTACTAAGGGTGCATTTTGTAAATCCCCATCTCATCCCCTTTAACCTTTATCTTCCATCCAAGTTCAGTAACGTTGCTGTTGCTGTCATAATTCTCGCTGGTTTCATTTCCAAACTCATGTACAGAACAAGCACAGCCTGTAAGAAAAGTTGAATCTAAGCTTCTATGCTACAAATCTGTCTACATAAATGCTTTTGCCCAAAGTATAAAGGCTAGGATTCCTTGTGAATGAACTCAGGCATCCATTTGGGTATTGGATAAGGACTTGAATAACTGAGCAGGTTTTGCAAGCTGCTCCCTTTCACTCTGAGTTCCAACAACAAGAATTTGGTCCCATCTATAAAGGCTACTGAATTCTTGCCCAATCCAGGAAACAAAGAGCTATTCTCTACTGTTTGATCTCTACTTGATCTCAAAGTGTAGTTGAGAAATTTTAGATGTATCCTTTAACTTCCTTTAACTCAGGAATTACAACAGAGCAACTTCTAGGGCAGGAATTTCATTCATATACTAGATCATTTGGGTGTAATGGGTACATCAAAAAAAACCCTCCATTAAAATAAAAATATATCCACCCGCCTCCATAGTATTCAAAACTATGCCACATTTAAAAAAAAACCATACACAATAATATCACTTTAACTAATACTTTCCCTTGGCTTCACTGTTCCCAAATGCCAAGTGTATGTATGGCTTGAAAACATCTACCTGGCCCATGGCAAGAAAATAAAAAGCTTTTAATCATAATGCAGTTGCTGATATGAAAAATTACAAGTAACTCAAACTATTTTGGAAAAAAAATCCAGTAGGATGTGAAAACAATGAATTTTCCATAACGAGAGTACAGTGATGCAGAGCACATTGCATAACCCTGCCTGTGCCAGCAAAGCAGGACGAGGAGGGACAGTGACTGCCTCGTCCTGTGCCATCGTCTGTTTGTAATACTTGAGGACACAAACGAAAAAACTTACCAAGGGAGGAGCAGTACAATACAGGCTCTGTTGCTCCAGTGAAAGATCCCACCACACTAGGTAAGGTATGCACATCTCCATCCCAGTTTAAATCCACCACATTACATTCAGGCCAATGACACCTTTGTTGAGAAAAGCTGGGGTTTCTGCCTTTTTCATTGCTAAGGCTAATGCCAGAATGACAACCCTATGCACGTCTGCTGGAAATCAGGTATTTGTCTCACTAGCTGCAATGTCTTGGTGACAGGAAAAGATGTGGTTTTCAGGCGTGTGTTTAAAATAAGCACCTCTTCTTGGAGCAAGCGAAAACACTTTGCTTGTGTGTGTGAAGTTAAATAGCTTCATGAAGTGAGGTCATCTACCTGCAATATGCAAAGTCCAACTGGTAAGAGACCCTTGCACTACACTGAACAACTGACTCAAAGACGCACACAACACAATTTGGGCCAACAGAGACAAATTGTTAGACAAGAAAGATGCTGCAGAATTTATTTATTCTGAAGAATGAAGATGAGAGTGAAATCCCTCTCCACCCAACAATAAACGTCTGCAATGGATAGCACAGTCCCTAAATATGTCACAAAAGAAACCCAACCTCTACTGGCAAGGATCAAAACTCCTCCAAAAAGTGCTGATAACCTTAAAATCAAAGTATTTTATTTGCACTATTTCTTAGGCTAAGTGAATAGGGGATAAGCTTAGGAGATAACTGTAATTATAGGAAGAGCCAGCAGTGACTAAAGCAAGACACTTGCACTCCTTTGAGACAGTAAATCTGCATAATCTAATTTATTTATAAGTCACCATAACTACATATGCCCATATGCATATAACTAGTATTATTTCATGCAAATAAAAGCTCAAAATAAATTAATGGTTGGGAAAGATGATAAGAAGGTAGGACTTTAATAACGAGTGAAGAGAGAACAGAATTCCACTGGTTTTGAAGATGGAAAAGGTACAGGTCGATACAATAGGCCTGGGAAAATTCACCTCAAACTTCATATTCCAGACAGACATTATATCTGAACTTCTGGGGCCTACTCTTGAGCAAGGGCTTGGAGATCCCTTGCTGCAAAAGGAACTTCCAGCTCGTTTGTCCTCAGAGGGGACACTACTATGAGACTTTCCAGGCACCAAAGCTACCTACCAACAGCCCACAAGAGCCCTTCTCTTCGGACATTTATGGGGTAGCCTTCCCTATAATATAGAACAAACAAATGAGAAACTCCTCCCCAGTTTTGAATATACATCCATCCTTTATTAGAGTAGATCTAAGGAACTTAAAGATGTATCTACCTTGTGTAGAACCTGTGTATAAGGGCCAAATGGCACAAAGGAAATACTAGTGTTTACTGATAATGCATTAGATATTCCACAGTAGATCTGTAAGACAGCTTTAACCACTTGGAAAGTGGAGAAAATTGTCTTGTTCAAAGGTATGCATAGAAAGTTTTCCCCAAAAAAGTTATTGCAAATACTCAGTAAATTCAAATCCTATCTTGCTATTACCAGCTATGCGTTCTTTAAGGACTGTGTTAATGTTGGACCTTAATGCCCATTAAGTCTCCTGAGCTTTTATCTTCTCTCTGCTCTTTCAGTGGGGATGTTCTGTTCTCAAATACCATCCCTTTGCGTGACAGGCACAGAAACTGCCAGGAGTAACCCCAGTAAGCTCTAACTATTCAAGACCTTGCCTCTAGCCTGTTTTGTAAAAGCAGCAGGAAACACAGAACTTCAATTATGCTTTGAAGGTTACAGTCTTAAGTAACACAGCACATCAGACACGATCTACAAAATCATTATCACTAAGAATCACACTGGAGACTCAACCACAAAGTTCTTGAAACGCATTTCAATTTGATCTAATTATTCATGGTTCTCTGTGTCAGTGCCAATTTTTCAATGTTAAAGAAGTAACAATGACCGAAGCAAAACCTGCCTGTCAAAACCCCAATTACTGTAAAACAACTTCAGTGTACAGCCAATACGGCAGAAACACCGCCACGCAGGCGTCCAAGCTTGTTTGCCCCGTTTAGCAAACAGTGTAACAGCAGTACTAGGCCAGCTTAGGAGGGAGATCTGATGAGAAGGAGCGTATATCAGCCTGAGTAACACAGCACACCAATATTAAGTCTCTAAAGCATATTCTTATTCTCTGTACAAGGTACCACCATGCCATTTAAGTCTGCTCTATTCAGAGTCCTGCCCTTTGCAATGGTAAGCTTTTGAGGGCTACTGTCCACAGAATCCACTGTACCAAGCAGCAAGTTGCTGGTGTTAGATTATCTCGTTACTCTACTGAAAGTTTATCTGTATCTCTCGAATAAGAGTGATAACCCAAGACATCTAAAAATCTCATTTGCACAGGCTAAATACACTGTTAGCAACACAAAGCAAGGAATTACTCCTCCTGGGCTGGCAAGGTTCTCTCATAAGAGTTTCAATTCTGAAGAAAAATGCCTAATTATAAAGATCTCTACTTAAAACATTCTGAATCTGTTTCTACACCAGAAGAGGAACTCAACACCATTTGGACATGCTTTATACTGACGCTGAAAACTATGATTCACTTTCTAAACCACTAAAAAGGAAATAAGATATCTGATTATTCACTACAGATTACATGCTTGGAAGACATTCCACAGTAATGAACAAGAAATCCACAACTTTAATAAAGTTAAGCAACAGTAAATAACTGCTATATTATGAATTTGAATCCACTTCAGATCCATGGAGCAAACTGTCTCATATCAAATCCCTTAGAAGTGGAAGCTTTCCTGTAGAAAACCTTCCCTGAGTTCCCTGCAGCAAAGTTTCTTCTTATCCTTTCAGATACATAATGTTAATATTAATGTTTTTAAGAACGGACTTAATTATTAATTACTTCTACCAAAATAATCCCTGACATTCCCATATGGTAATGCTGATCTGCATCTACTCACTTAAAAAAAAACCTCACTAAACACAAGCATGTTTAGTTAGATGTTTTATAAGCTAACTTTGTATCTTGTTAGTAAAATAACCTTACGTATTCTTATTACGTAATATTACGTATTACGTACTATTCACACAACATCCTTCTAAAACCCATCTCCTAAATCTTCTCACATATGAGCTACTTCAGCAGCACGTTAAACCTGATGCACGGCTGTACATCCTGAGCAGGCAGAACCTGGTCCTCTCTGCATGGGACCACCAACACTCTCTCAAGAAATAGGATTCTCCACAGAATTTTCCTACTATTCTTCAGACACATAAGGGAATTTCAATGAAGTGAACCATTTCATAAAGCAAGAGTCTCATGACTCATCAGTTATCAGGCTGGTCACACAGGAAAAGGGGGGTTCCTGTTTGTGGTGGAAAAATTAAGAAAGTTTAGTCCCAAGACTATCTAGAAGCAGCAAGCAATCCAGTACATTGACATGCACATTGGACAAGAGTCTAAGCAAATGCTTCAGGAGAGACATCTTGCTCTCGTTCTACATAGCTGTCTTTATTATAAGTCCAAGGGCAAACAGGATGGAGATGAGTGCAACCATTAGTCTCTGAGATTATTTTTTTATATATATATATATATATATATA
>VZTM01001478.1:58278-78931 GCA_013400555.1 Jacana jacana | reverse complement strand
AAAAAAAAAAAAAAAAAAAAAAAGACCAATACTTTTAAAAAAGAAAAACATGTGACAAGTGGAATTCCCACAAGCAAGAAAGGAAAAGTTCATACCTTAACCTATTAAGATAAGAATTAAAACATAACTAAATTGTACTCTTCAGAATATTTTACTCTTTTCTAGATGATTTTTTAATTCCTCTGTCACATTCAAATCAGCAAACCACAAGTTAAACTGTGTGTCCTGCCAGGGAATACACTAAGATGCTGCTCCCCAGCACCAAATACATTACTGCAAGGTTTGGTTGCCAACTCCAGCTGCCAACAAAACAAGTCCTTCATGCAAATGGTCTGCCTTGCCTGGAGGAACCTGACCTGAACCAGTTACCAACACCAAGTCGGATGTTTGCCTGGGACAAACAGAAAACAGAAACACACCTTGAAAAGTGGAAAAACTGTGCAGAGTTCCTGCTCAGCCTTTGCTACATGATGCTAACTTTTAAATACTGTTTATTCTCACTAGTTCAGATACAAACCCCACAAGGTAACTTTGCTCTCATCACCAGCAGCTTCGTCTAGTAACAGCAATTTTATTTACTAACAAGAGGTGCTATAGATGAATCGGCCTGAAAAATTCTTCCCCTGCGATCATACTTCAGGTGGAGCGAATCACAAGCCATCACAAACCTTTTTTCTGATCGCTGGTCCCAGCACTCCTGAAGCAGAAAGGAGTACAGTTTGGACACACCTGCCTCCCCATTGCTTTTATCAGACCCATGCAAATTTCTGCCTAAAACCATCAACGTTCTCTTCACTGTTTCCAAAACCATTTCCTGGGGCAGGGAAACAGCCTTCCTGAACCTCCCCCAAAAGCATAGCAATGTGGTACTGCAGATCAGCTATTTCTATCTGAAAAGCACCGTGTATCAACCCGCTCTGGGAGGCTTCTTCCAGCTGTCCCAACCAGCCCATTCTTACACTAATGTGACTCAAGTTAGAAGGTACAGGTAACAAAAGGCGTAACTCACACACTTCATGATCAGCAATTCATGAAGAAAAAGGTTTTTAGAGGCAGAGATATGTCAAACCAAAGGAAGTTCACGGTTGTAGTTGCACGCATGCACACTTTTTAATAAAAAAAAACCCCAAACAACAAGAAGAGTTAACTCACACTAGTCATTGGTAAATTAATTGACTACGGCAAGATAACGAACATAAAGGTAAAAAAGTTCCCAACGACATTTTTTGCCTCACTAGACATTATAGCTTTTTAAAATTTGGTTTTATGCAAGGCATATGTACATATATTTATTTTGTAAGTTTCCTTACACTGAGAGATATTTCAGTGTAATTGCAATTAGAGAGCAATACAGTTTTTCACATAACAGCATGCAAAAAAATATTTTAACGTATGAAATAGGTACAGAATTTGTTTGTATTATCAGAACATTGAACTCTACTAAATTTTATAGAATGTTGCATATTTCAGCCAAGTAACTCAGGCTCTCCTCTTCTACACTGCACTTTCAAGTCTGCAGGTAAAGAGTTACCCTCAGTTCAACTCAGGAGGGGAGTATAAAGATGAAAGCCAGGAGACTATGCATTCCTTACCTATTATTTCTATTTTATTTCTTTTAGGACTTTGCTGACCAATACCAGCATCACAACGAATCTTCTTCAGGTTTTAAACTATGTTTTAATTTTTGTTATTAATTCCTAAATTACCAGGGTATTTGATACCTTCAATAATCTAATTCTCCTGGTAGACAGACCCAATGCTCTATGAGAAGCCCTACACTTGTCACTAGTCTAATAAACCAACTTTGCTTCTCTTACAGTATATGCAATGACCTGCAAAGTAAGATAAATAAAATAAGCAAGAAATTGAATAAGATGTCATATAATAACCTATAATGACATCCAGCAACGGTCTCCTAGTATGCAGATAACATGAAGAAGTAGTTACGCAAAGCTACATGTGGCAGGACTGAGGAAGGGACCCCACACCTCTACCACCACACTCATCCCAGCAGCACCCAACTGCTCAAAATACCAAAGTCCCACCCATACACTTAGCTCTCCTATCTGTACCTACCACTTCGGTGCTACCGGGTCTGGCCCCTGGTCAGTCCCAGGAACAAAGCTTGGGATTTATAGGCAACACCTTATTGCTATCTAAAACAGGGTGGGGGGAAGGAAGGCAGACAAGGTTGTTTGGTTCTATCTTTGTGGTTTGGTTTGGTTTCTTCTCCCTTCTTCCCAAAACAGTAGCACAGGTGAGCTTTTATTTTATATTTTGGTTACATACTCTAGAAAAGAGACATTAAAGCTGCATGGCCAAAAGTCCAGAATAGAAATCAGGTAGTTAATCCTAATTGCTTCAGTCCTCTGTACAGTATGTGCAATTTCGTTTTCCCATCTTACATTCTGTATTGGAAAAAACCCACCAGCTCACACAGAGCACATCTTTAAAACATGCTTCATAGTTGCAAACTATTTTAGTCTCACAAAGCACAATGAACAGTAAGATACAGGAGTTTCACGTATGAGCCAGTTCTCACATGTGTTGATTGCACTATTTCAAGTAGCAGCAGTGAACACTATAACTTTGGGATAGATTCCTCCAAAAAGATTGCCTGTTTGGATTAAGGGTGAGAAGAGCAAGGGGCACAATGACACCAGTTCCAGGGAGGATCCGATGCTTATCCTCTCAGCTAAAATCAAGTGCAACCAGGGTACAAAAACTGCATATTGGATTACCTGAAGTATAACTTTTCATGGCAAGAAATATTATCCCAATAGGTCTAGGAGGAGGAAAAATTGTTCTGATTTTGAGCAATCATTTCAATAGGCAGATCTGCAAGCTTTAAATAATTTTTGACAGTGAGCTGGTATTCCCTTCTAAAAGTTATATTCTTAAATGATGAAATATTCCATTTTCACAATCTTTTAAACTGAACATACATCATAAATGTTCTGGTTACAAACAGAAATGGCACAGTTTGTAACACTAGTAGGCTTCCAAATCTTAAAAAAACAAACAAATCCTGATCTATAATAGGCAATGCTGAAATAATTTAGTTCGCAAAAACTAACTGCTGAAAAGTACATAAAACTGAATCCAGCCATACTAATCTACTGAGCAAGATCAAGAAATGTTGAGGATCCCCATTACCTAATAAAGAAATATGAAATGTGTCAGCTACAACACAACATTTTCCTTACTACCAAGTCTCAAAACCTCAAGGTGGTAGCAGGAAGGAATAATTATTTTTTTAACTTATATTTACACAGACAGGGAGCACAGCAAGAGCAAATGCATCTAACAGAAACTGTATCATAACTGTGTAACAGAAACTGACATATGTGATGTGTGTGATTTAAGCCTGATTCGTGCACAAGCAACTCTACAGCTTCTCACGCTTTCTTGGAGAAGGGGAGGTAGAAGAAACCCTTTCCATTTCATTTTTTCCATTAACTGGAGCCTCAAGAAAGTTCACCTTCAAAGTTCCTATCAATCAGTTTTGTCTATTAAAAAGCTGCACACTGCCAACTTGCAGGGGTACCTTCAGCCTTTCTGAACCACCGTTTAAGCAGCTAGGGACACACTGAATTTTCTCTTTCTTCACAAAAGATTACAACTGTGGAGGACAATACATACTTTGTAAATCTACACTGAGCCTGTGACTCAAAGAGGCTGGCGTGGCATAAACAGGGAACAATCTTTGTCCTGAAAAAGCCTGTCTGCTATCAGTACATCATCTTACAGTCACATGCAGCAACTCATGTTATAAAAGGCCACCCATCTCAGAATTTTTCTTAATATAACACTATGGCAGAAGATATCATCTGTTTTAGGAATAACGCTCTAATACAGCCCAACCAGGGTGCAACCTTTAGATCTTACCATAGCATCAAACAGTTAGCACAGCCTAGCTTTAAAAGAGTATTAAGCCAATTATGATTAATGTGAAAAGATTACATACTCCTAATGTAAAAAGGTAAATAAAGCCAGATGATAACAGAAGGGAAAAGAAACAAACCACAAGCCACATTTCATCAAGACACTAACAGCTCTCCTAGATGAATGTCACTGTCACAACAAAGACCTACAATAGCTCTACCTTCAGTTCAGTTCTGGGCAAACCTCATTTGCAGAACCCTGGTAAGTCTCCAGTCACAGCGTCCAACCCATGCTCAGGGGAAGGGAGGAAGGAAGGAATCCCAACTATTAGAATACAAACTGCAAAATAATTAGTCGCTCTTAAGAGGGAGGAAAGGACTCTGCAGAGGCATTGGAGGGAATGACTCTGGAATTCAAACAACTGTACTGAAGCACTTGGATAGCAAAGTGGAAAAAAATCCAACACATACACTGCTCTAATACAATCCGCAACGGTCAAAACAGTTTATCACAATCCTTCTCTTTATTAGGAAATACACATAACCACTTCATTTTCCTCACTTTTTCCCTCCTGTCCACACTGATTAATAACATGTTAACTAACGGGACAACTCTGGATCCAGACTATGTAGGGATATATTACCTCCAGCCAAGTACATACAGCAAATGAAAAATCCAAGGAAAAGAACAAGACACACACACACAGAGACACAAAGAAAAATCCACTAGGCAATTTACTTCATTTCTGCCAAACAATGGGAGAATTTACATGCTTGTTTAGCCCCAACAAAGAGTGCTTTAAGGGTTATATGGGTATGTAATAATATAATAGTAAGACTAGGACCGCCATGGTAGGAGGAAGTGGTCATGTGTGACAAGCCCCTGCCTATGCTGAAGTTGGTGGCTGTGAAAAAAACATCATATTTGTTCCAGGTGGATTCTTAATACACCTTGGGTGTTACTAGCCTAAGATGCACACATGTTCTGTTACTGGGATATGCCCACAGAATGGAGTTAAAAAACTAAGATGTAAAATTTAACCCCCCCTAGATTTTGATTATTCTGCCTACAATGTTTTTCTTCACTCTAACTACCTGGAAGTCTAAAGTAACCCTCTTCAAAGACATCAAACAACTAGAGGCTTTCCTATTGAAGTACATCTGATGACTTCCTATTTATGGGCAACTGTTTTGACAAATTTGAGATAGAACAAAAAACCAAAACCAAACCACTACCACATACATACTGAAATCTTGCAGAGGCTTTTGTAAGAGCTAACAAAAAAAAAAGCAGAAATACTACCCTAACTTTGTTTACTGGCACTATAGCTAGGAGTGCTAAACCCAACTTACATGGAGAAATGCAAATGAAACAAAACAGACTAATCAGCTTTTAAAAATAAAAATGTTCATACAACCAAAGCATACACATGAAGAGACTTGAAGGATACACAGCTAATACTCTCATAGCTAAACAGAAGATTAAGTCTTTTGATATGATATAATCCATCATACTGTCTTGCTTAAGAACGTGCATGACTAACTGAAAAAGGAGAGGAAAAGAGTCCAACCTTACCAAACAAAACTTTAGCTTTGACAGCAAGTTTACTTATACAGACTCCTACTCAAGCTCTCAAGACAACAGGAGGGCTCCCTTACACTTCAGCTGGCAATGGTCAGATACAAACTCTGCAGAATGTTTTCAAATGTCAACACACACATCAAGCTAAATATTTGCTTTTGGTTTACATCTTTCCAGAAGAAAGTGTACACAATTATCATGGTCACACACTGGCCGCTATGTAGCGCCTACATGTCAGCCTTTGCTTCTCAGCATCACTCATGTTCTGATGCATTTGTAGGAGAAACAGCCATATGCCTTCCCAGTGTTAAGCCCTAAATAATTTATGTCAGTCTGCTTTAATAACCTAAACCATTTCTAACCAATGTAAAGAGGATACTCTATTATTTTGAATAGTTTCAAACATATATAATGGAATTCTAAGAGAAAGTAAATACAGTAACTGCATGCTGTTCACATCTTGAATTTCACCCAACAGAACAAACTCCATTTCAGTACAGTTTTTTAAGTCTGCAGTGTTTGAGTTCATGGCACCACAAATAGGACACACAATTTCTCATTTTTCCTTACTAATATAATCATTAGGCCTCCCTTTTTAATATCCACTATTTAACCTACCCTCTGAAAACCCAGACTGTATTCTTAGAATTGTCTAATGCATACTATGTGCTATATTTAAAGGGAATGAAGGTCTACATAGCAAACTTTTGTCACCCAAGCACTGCAGAAGTAACATTTGATAGGAATACAGAATCAGGTCTTAGGTGTATCTATAAGCTTTATTTTTCCTATTACATCAAAGCAATATATTGTGCAGCTCATGTATTACCCAAGTTTTAAAGTAATTATTAGAGTAGAAATTTACATTCAAACAAAACTAAAATGTATTAAAAGTTAATTATATTTGGTTTTACCTGAAAATTAACATCTTCTTTCTTAAATATCAGTGCTCGAACTTCATCAGGATCTCCATTAAATATAGCTTGAACCAATGGTGGCTGAAATGAAAAGAAGACACATCTTAGAATATAACTCCATTTTAGTTTTTAATGATTGACATACGTTTCTTTGATAAATAACACAAACACAAAATGATAACAGAAAATACCCCAGGCAGTGAAATAAAGATATCAGCAAAAGTATTTAAATTGCAAAAGATCCAAGTCTTAAAAACCTCTAACACAGGAATATATACACCAAGTCAGTGAAATATGTTAAGAAAAAAAAAAAACAGCCCAGAAGACTAGCTTATAACAGCTGAAAAGGAAACTCCTCATAGTAAAATTAGGACTGTTATGTGCTGCAAATTCTATACAATATAAGCCAACAAAACCTTTTTACATTAGCAAGTGACTCAAGTTACTGGAAGTTTTTTTACCTGTTTCAATAGAGTGGGATCAGATAAGTATGGTAACAGATTCACACTCACACACATCTATTACTAAATATAGCAGGACTTCTTATTAAGTAAGAAAAGCTGCTGAGGTATGCTAGCAAGATTTTAGTTAGTCACTTGACAAAATAAAATAATTTAAAGCAGTAAAAGCACAGTCTCTGGTGTTGAACATTTCCAGAAAGTGGTAACGTGAGTCTAACAGTTACATCAAGATTATGAGTTATTTTTTGTTTTAGCTTGGAACTGCTCTTGATGTACACTACATACTCTATCCATTCTCAAAATAAACACAGCATATTATTGCAATAGAATGATTACATCAGTTCCTAAAGTGGTGTTGCATAAATGTGCTATTGAGGAATGGGAAGTAGAGCAGGGAAAAACCATTTACTTCAAACACAGTTTACCAAGCCCTCTAAAAATCCTCTGCTATTATACAGGAATTGAGATCTGTTATTGCTGCATCATAAATAAAATTACATTAAAAAGAATGAGCCCTCGCAAATATTAATGATGACTAAGTTTCAGCTTTTTCCCTCTTTAGTACAGGCAGTTTCTACCACCTTGTCTTGTTTCAACATCATGCATATGTGTGTAAATATCAGGAAAATTACTATTCCTATAAGCAGGAAATATGCCAACAAACAACATGCCTTACCAGCACGTTTCCAGGGGACGACGGACATAAACATACATTTTCCTGAGGTAATTTGGAAATATACGTGGGAGAATCATCTTCCTCCTCCTCCAAAACAACAATACAGACTCGACTCATTCGATCCGTTTGAGGAAGCAAAAGCGAACAAAAAAATGCCAGCAATGGTATTTTTGGAAGCCGACTGCAGGTATCGCTGCAGAGACCATAGAGGAAATACTTTCACCTGTTTCACACCCCAATCACAAACTCATGAGTGCTACCACTGGTGTATCAGCACTTAAAAAAGGACATTTCAATCCCCCTTTGCACTTCATTTTTCAGAATAAAACACCCCGAGTTATTCAGAATGATGCTGTGGGGGGAGGGAAGTTGCTCTTTTTAAAATAAAATCCCTTTAGGCATCCAAACCACGATAATGAAACCGGCGATAAAAATATCCCGAGATCCGATTCTATCAGAAGAGCAGTCACTGTCGCACACAGCTGTCCTTTCACAAGCAAATTTGCCTTTGTTAATGTCACAACTTCCACTGGCATCCCGTCCTCCTACCCCCACAGAGAAATCATTGTTGCAGAAGAGACGACACCATCCAACCGAGGAGGGAACGAGGAACAATTGCCCCGAGAGCGACAGCGGCAGCTATACCCAGCTCCTGCAAGGTCAGTTTTAAATCAACCGGCGCAGGCGGTCTGCTGCCTGAAAATAAACGCGCCTTCCCATCATCCTGTCATTCTCCGCTTCCTTTCCCAATGTCAAAAAACAGTCTGGCCAGAAAAATCCATCTCTTTTCCAGCACTTACTCAGGACCTGCTTAGAGGAAAATACTTCTTTCCCATGCAAGGGAAATATCTGCAACGTACAGTGCGGCTGCAGCACATTTACATGCGATGAGTCAGACCACAGGGACAATGACCTCCTTGAATATTATTGCTGGTTGAATCCAGCACACACACACACACACACACACACACTTCCCCCCCCCACCCCTCCAAACCAACAGCAAGGCAGACGGCGTTACTCCGTCAGGGACACAAGCAATGAGGAGACATTCCTTCTTCCTTCACCAGGCAGTAGCTCTGGCTTCTCCATCAGGGGACGCGTTAAGAGAGAAATACTGGAGGAGAAGAATGCTTCAGCAAAGCGAGCTAGCTACTGCACACAAAAGCTCAAATTACTGCCCTAGACTTCTTCTGCAGAAGCAGTTCATCACTCAAGTGCTTCTTTTGATCACCGTGTGAATGCGGTTCCCATGATAGTCTTCATTCAGATAGAGGGGGAGAGGAACAAAAAAAATCAGACTGTACATCTCTCAGCCAACTTCTTTATCCCAACATCTGTTACTGTGCCAACCTGATACTCCTCCTCAGCTAAAGCTTCTGCTTCGCAGTTTTTTTCGCCCCCCTCCTCGACAAATGGGATTCCTCACTCCGGAGCCAGCCTTGCAAAGCATGTGGAAGCCGAGCTGAGCGAGCGGGCAGAGAGGAGCAGAGCCCGGCGCCGCGGCAGCCGTCCCACTGAGCAGCAGCCCGCTGAGCATGCACTGCAATGCCTAGTAATGCTCACATGGCACACTTACCAGGGGACCCAGCCGCTGCTCCCATGCAACTTCCTCTGGCTAGGGGAAAAAAAAAAAAAAAAAGCCCCTTTTTCTTTTTTTGGGGCAGCCTTTGCAGTTACAGCCATGCCAGCTCTGTGACTAACGTGGCTGAAAATGTAAAAATCCTATAACTGAAGAAAGAGCGACTGGTTTAATATTTTCCACTAAAAGCTGCAAAGAAATTTGGTGTACTGGCTCTGCTGACTAACCATTTAGGTGGTAAACAATCCCAGCATTTTAACTGCTTTCATATGGTCAGAGCAGCAAAACAGTCCTTTCCTTAACTCGTTGAAGACAAGGAAGTGCCCACGTAAAGACTCTGAAAATTTAATGGAAATAAAATGTCTCAAAGCAATCAGCTGACTATTCAAAAGCCAGCTATTAATGACCAAGTCTATGTTTTTTTTCAGCTTGAATATCACCTGCAGCTTGAGGATACCCCCTCAGCTAAAAAAAAGGCACTGAGCATCGTTTAAATATAACATTATTAAAATAACATGCATATAATATAACATTAAAAAATACGTAATATGAAGCCCTACAACTTGCTGAATAAATGTTTCAGCTTGAATCTGCCTAAATGGTGCTGGCTTGTGGGTGTATTATATAAACGGCTCCTGTCAAAGTTGCTGGATAAGCTTCAGTGTGAGAGGAGCAGAGGGAGGGGGTTTGTTCCTGCTGTGCAGCAGGAAGGCACTTCTATGTCCCCCAGCAGCTGACAAGATCAGAATTTGCCAATGGTGAACAAGTTTCTAGCTCTTCATGAAAGTATTTGCACTCCGGTTCCACATATGAATCCAGGCAGAGAGAAAGACAGGTTTAAGTGGTATATTAAATGCTCTGGATATTAATAGACATATTGAATTCCCACCTTTGGGGGCCACAGTCAGGAAAAGCTCACATCACCACCCTTGAAATAATGTCCATGGTAGCCACACTGCAACATAATGAATTGCTTAGCACGTATCAATAACATTTCCTGCAGGGGAAGGCTTTTGTAAGTGGACAGAATCCCCTGAGGTAGGGCTCCTGAGCCCGGGCTGCTGGCTTGGCAGAATATTGCACCAGTTTCTGATTCACCGTGAAATTTCAGCTACGATTCAGATTACCCAAGTGTCCTCATTTACAGCATGTGACTAACAAACAGCTTTATAAATATACTGGCCACTATATGGAGTTCAGTTACTTTGGAGTGCCATACTTTTGGTCAAAATTATGAAAAAGCAATGGTTCATACACTACACTGCTTTGTTCTAGCATTTCAACCATTTATTAAAACAAAAGAACACAGATTCACATGAATACATATGAAAACTCATGTTCTTCTTGGCCACAGCACAACCAGTTTAAATAAAAGCCAGAACATCCTCAATACTCATCTATTGCAACATTCTACTGTCAGCTAAGCAACACAGCAACCACAACCTAGAAAACATTTTGGGCTTTATTTGTGAAAAATACCCTAAGGTATAGACACTGTAGGTCACTTGCATAACTAAACATTCATTCAGGGAAAAAAATAATATAGAAAACGAGATTTTAACTCTACCAGCAATGTACACTGACAAAACTCCTACTTGGTTTTTATACTATATACACACACACTTGATATTCTAGCTAGCCCCATTCGTTCTGTGTAAATGAACACTTTTGGAGAGCCAGTAAGTTTACATAGTAAGCAACCGCTAACAGTGCCATACATTTGCTGTGGAATTACCAAGTGGACATGTTCCTAGATAATGCGTAGTTTAATTCTAATTATCTGAAAGTGGTCTGCTTTTTGACCTTTCCAAGTAATGCTCCATAGTGCACTTTAAAAATTCAGCTAGAAATTAAATAGTTACCATAGAAAGTATAGGACTTCATACTTGTTTTGCTGTTAAAATTCAGAAAATTAAGAATATTTGAATCTACTCTGATAGGTATTCTATAAATCTTCCCTATAATTAAAATTAATATAAACTATTTCCAAAAGTGAGTTAATGTACTGCATGTTGCATAACTTTACATATATTTGAATGGTGACATTGCTACGGTCGAACACTTAAAAGCCAATATGTCACAGTTTACATTAGCAAAAGAACGAACACAATGAGTCAATATTAAATTGATCTTATTATCAATCTAAACCATGTAAGCAAGCAGACAAAAAACCCCTTACTACCTACTCACACTGGGAATGTGTGCGCGCTATTACTTCCATAACCAAAGGACAACCTAATTCTAGAAACATACAACTTTTTGTTACAATGAACTAGCAGAGGTTACATAAAAGAAAAATCTTAAAAGAAAAATCAACTGAAAGTGCTGCCTTCAACTCTACGCAAGCACCATCTCTGATCATCTCTTCCTTCAACTTCAAAAAAACCCACATTCAACAAGTTTCCAGTGCTGCCTAATGGCTACTCTGAAAGCTAAAACCTCAAGTTCGCAATTCTTCTCGAAGAAACATAACTAAGCTTTCCGTTTTTCAGCAGTTTATCTACACTAATAAACTTCAGTGAGGGAGAGGAAATAAAAGTAACAGAGAATGAAGTCACTGTAAATTCAAGGGGATTAATTTAAGCCTCCTCTCCCCAAACTAATCTATGAATGAAAACAGATCTTTGCAAAGGTACAAAGAAAGGCTATTGCATCTCAAAAAATCTTTTTCCGTTTATCTTAATAAAACTCAAAATAACTGAAGACAGCAGGTCACCAGCATCCATTTTCTCCACACATCATTTATTTCCTATAAGAAAGCTCATTAAATGAGTAGTAGGAAAGAAGAGTTGAAAATGGCCTAACTTAAAAGAAATGAATGCCATGTCTAGTGGGGCTCGAGGGGTGATCTGATAGCCTCCACACCATCTAATTGTTAGCAAAATAAGATCTCCTTACTGTTGACACAATGTTTTGTGCAAATTAAAAACAAGAAACAAATGAAACTAAGTGTTGTCATTTTCCAACTACACTTGCCCTTAAGTAAATACATCAAGTTGCAAGTCTTTCACGGATGCATTTAAAGAGAACATATTACAAGAATGCAACCTGCAGTGTTAAAACATGTATGACAGCAGCCATGTCCATGCCAGACAGAAAAACCACGAACTCTGAAGCAGTTGAAAATAGCAACCTTTTCTACTGATCTATTTTCTCTAGAAACTGATGAGCAGCACTGCTGACAACACCAAAAATCTCACTGAAGCACATTTGATATCAATGAATATACTCAAGTGAAGACCTCTCCCTTGCCAGTCAGCATTTACCAAATCTTTTTGGGATTGAAATTAATCTAACTGATTTCATATTTTGTATAATTAAGGATCTAGGGAAAGAAGGAAAATTGCTCTCCCAGGTTCCAGTAAAAATGAAAAAAAAAATAAATTAAAACCAAGTAAGGCTAATGAATTATTTTTTAAACAATCTAAATCAGCTCTGCAAAACAAAGACCTAAACCATACATTTCTTCAGAAGACAAAAATTGCTCATAATAGCTACAGCTGCTAAGAACATACACACGTCCCAGTATACGCAGATTTTTATGTAATTTAGCTAGAATGTTTACTAAAGTGTTGCCCACATATAGACAGATATGAGTGTTCAGCATCACCGTGAATATAAGCTGCAACACTTCTAGAAGCCTTGTGAGTCACTCAGCTGAACTTCTCTGATGCTTCCTCCCCACTCCTGAGGGAATGAGGTGGAGTCAGGAAAATTACCAGTCTAAAGCACTAAGAAATTACAACCTTTCTTCCCAGATCTGCTCTGTTTATTCTTGAGCGTACACACAGCTGGGATGCACAAAAAGTAGACTAGGTTTAACCTCTGGACTCCACAAATTCTGCTTCCAAGGACAAACAAAATCCACTTGAACCTGCCAGCTGGCCTTGCCAGTTCTGCTTTTTCTCCTGAGAGTATGTAGCCTCTGTCAACCAACACAACTATTTTATGCAGCCACCATAGTACAAGATAAATCAATACCTTTTAAAATAAGTAATTCTCTGATATTCAAAATAGAGAGTCTAGCAACCAGGACAAAAAAAGAGAACTGAGCAGACTTTCCTAAAAAAACAGAAAAGCACAAGTTCTTGACTGTGTTTAAGAGTAGATTGGATGTGGTGTTGAGGGATATGGTGTAGGGGAGAACTTGTAGAGTAGGGCTGATGGTTGGACTTGATGATCCCAAGTGTCTCTTCCAACCTATATGATTCTATGATTCTATGATTCTACTTCTCTTTAAAGAAAGTGGAAATCTGAGGGAACAGCCTCTTCCCTTGCAACGTTCTAGGCAGGATATCACCCACAACACTTCTTTTTTCACAAAGGTCAAATTTAACTTCACCGGCAAGAGTTTTCTTTTTGCACTCTTTTAGCGCACAACCCTGTAATCAAAATCAATAATCCATTCTGACATTAACAAACAGTATAGAAAGGTAATCCTCTGGTGTGTCTGATTCCAGGTTCTCAAGGGACTTCATGGAAAAAGTGCACATGCTCTGGCTGGGGGATCCTATTGATTCACCAGCTCCATCTAACAGCAGCCACCTCCCTGTCTTTTGACCAAAATGGAATGCAGCTCTTACAGCCAACAGCTTTCCAAAAGACTGACAGTGGAATTGCCAGTTTCACAAAACTAACTGAAAGTTAAAACAAATCCTGTTTCAGGCATGAGAGACCACAAAAAGATGCACCAACATATGTTGCTACAGATAGTTGAAATAAATCTGCATCCATGAAGACAGACTACTTTAGATAGCGAGATGTAGGGTCTGGACAGAAGACGGGTTGGTTTTAAAGCAACTTTTCTTTTGAGGAGAAGATAAGTGACAGAAGACAACTTCTGCTGGAAAACAGAGAAGATCTCAAAATATCAGCTGAGTCAAAGACAGAAGCAGGCAAAACACTTCAGCATTTGTTAAACCCACACAAACCCACAATTATTAGCTGTAGACTTACACTCTTACAGCAAATACAACAGTTGTTAAAAAACATTTTCATAATACAAAAAGCAAGACCCAGAGATCAATTACAGGTATTTTCATGGCAAAGCAAAGGCAGAAAAGCCATTGGTAGCAAGAACACTTCTGGCCTCCTTAGTCCCTTCCAGCTCAGACCACGTCCACAGCCAATTTTGTTTTCTGATATTGAAAATGGCATCAATTACAATAGAATCCTTCCAGGAACTGAAGGCAGCAATTTCAGCTGTGCACACCAGCTCTAAAAGCAGAGTTGAAGGAGACAAACAAAACCAAACCCAAAAGCCCAGTCTCAGCAGCCCCTGTTTGCTCTTTCACATGTCAACTGCCTTCTCCCAGCACCACCCAGCCAGTTGCTGGGAGGTGAGACTGGAGACGAATGCAGCAATAGCTGAGTGAAAACAGCAGGGACATGAGACAACATCAGCCCAGTGTCACAGCTGGCACTGACAGCCTGGTGCTTCAGGGAGCGATGCTTTTACATCTTCCCAAGCAGAAGGAACGGATAAAGATAACTTGGTTGGAGCAAATGAATGAGTGCAGAATTCCTACTCTTATGTTTCTTGTCATCTATCACATTGCCTTGAAAGCGTTTATACCAATAGTGCATGCACTCTTAGAGATTAACTAAAACATGATCCTAAGAAATTGTATTAGGGCACCTGGTAACACAATGAAGAAAATTCCCTTTGGGCACACAGGAGCATGCGAACTCTGAGAAGAATTAGTACATCTCCTTTGATCTACTTTTCTACTGGTCTATAGTTATGCTCTAAAGATAAGCACAGGAGGTGCTGATTTTCTTTATGTCCCCTTTGAAAATGTCTTCCTGCAATACTGCTTCTGCAGAGAAAACAGAATCAAGCTCATCATTTATTACAAAAGAAAAAAACCTACATCACAAAAGGTCCACATAACATTGCCTGTCTCATTTTCACCATACAATAGACTTGCTCTTCCCTCTCTTTAGCAGCTGCTCTGGGGCTTGCAAATGCAGAGCACAGACTGGGTTTCAAGGGATAGTTGCTGTAACGCACAAGATCACCACAGGTCTCTCATAGGCTGCATCCTTGAATGCCAGTAGACCTCTTTGGAGTTCTCTAAAGCATGGCATTACAGGCCCAAGAGCCCCTTCTGACCAATTCCCTATGCCTGTAGCCCAAGGGAAATAAAAAAAAAAAAAAAAAAAAAGGCAATTCTCACCTACCAGCTGCTTAGTAAAACAAACAAACAAACAATCAAGTTTTTCATTGTTACATGAGAAAAGAACAAGTTTCACCTTCCCTGGATGCAGATGCCTTTTTGGTTTATTTTTAAATCTTGCATGTTTCTCCCCAGCAGACTATTAGGAACACATTACATTTGGTATGTAGGGCCAGTCAGCTTCCCCACTGAGGCTCATTATCTATATGAGCTACAAGACAATAACCTTTATCTTCACTTGGCTTTTTTCTCAACTTTGTTCTTTCGCTGAAGGCTGGAAGCCCCCAGGACGGGCAGGCAGCCCAATGCAGCGTGCCCACATTGAGCACCGGACAGTGCTGGTGCTGAGATTGAAAATTCACAAATTCTACCTGGAGCTCAGAAACCAGGAATAACACCTATCATTTCCTCATTAAAACTCTGCTGGATTGCCAGAATGCTGAGCTTCTGAAGGAGCAAACACTAGTAAGGCAGATTTCTAGAAGTGAGAGCTGCTCTGCTGCCTATGATGAGTGATCCATCCAATTCTGCTATCGCTAGCTCCACTCTCAATGAATGACACTCAAAAGCTGTCACTGCAGCATGCTGGGATGACAGACAAATCAGCTACTCCTTTCCAAGTCACATCAAGGTTATTCCTCCCAATACCATGCTTGAATGCAGATGTGCCAGTCTTCCTTTTCTCCATCCCCTCCCCCTACACAATTCACTATTAGCTAACTAATTTTTTCCAGTGCTGTTTCAATTACACTGGAGTATGGAGGACCACTCCAAAGCGATACAAGTTATGTAGAAAGAACAAAGAGGCCTGAATTTGACCAAGAGCATACGAAACCATGGAAGAGATTTGGGTTCATAAAAGATGTTTATGTTTCAGCAGATAAGAACAGAAGCATATAAAAATACAACACAAATCCTAGTGTTCCACAGAACATTCTACAAACTTGAAAAGTGATTCTCATGACTGAATTCTTATCCCATGCCACTTTACAGAATTTAGGCAGAAGAGTCAAGTCAGTTATGCCAGTCAGTAGAGGACTTCCACAGTTTTAAGTCACCAACTACATCAAACCTTGTGGGTAAATTGCCATGGTGACACAATGTTTGCTTTTATACGTTTGTCTGAAATTCCTATGGAACTCCCATACGGCCAAAACCAGCAGTGGCTCGGAGTGCTCCACCAGCATTTAAGAACTTGAGTCAGATACACACACTGTTTCCGCCCAGACTATTATCTGGGAAACACTAAAAAAGTGATTCATACCATTTTTGAGCCATAGAAGGGAGGAAACAAACATCACATTCAACTATTTAAAACCTTCAGTGATGACTCACATCAGCTTTGGACATTTCCGTAATTGGCTGCCTTTCTGAAGTAACAAATTGCTTTTGACTGCTGCAGAAAATAAGATGTTGACTATTCAAAAGATTAAACAAGATCGACCCTCTTTCAACAGAACATCCAACTATCCAAGAAAAAATAAAAGGGGAAAGGTGGGTGTTTCCTGCCCTCCCAAAACAAGACACAAAACCCAAGAAGCTCAGTGAATTATGTCTCTGTAGGCCAAGGTCAGAAAGCCCACCAACTCTCAAGTGATAATTATGCCAAAGTTTCATTTGAACTTTACTTGCAAAATTCAGCTTGGAGATTTTGCTACAGTAAGTCCGTTATCAGTTGTTCGGGGGTTTTATCTTCGCTTATGCTTTGCTTGGACACACAGTTGTGTGATTTCAGCAGCCAGTACTAACAAAACATGAATCTGGTCACAGAAGCAACAAGACATAACCAATAAAGAGTGAGGAATAACGAACAGCCTGCGAACAGCTAAGACCAGAAAACACATCCAGAGGGGTTAATGCAGCACCCATTGGCCTCCATGAATCAACAACCATGAGGGGAAAGAACAACAGCTGAACTGATGGAAAACCCAAGAAACAACAAACTAAGTAGGGGCAGTGTTATAATACAGACTGCCTTTTCCCTACCAGAAACTGGGCACTGGAAAGAGGACATTTTGCATGGAAGTAATTTTCATTTAATACTTCCCAAGTCTGGCCATGTTGGGAAAGGAAAGCAGAACTCGCCTGGAAGGTCTGTCTGCTCATACTGCTGTCCACTAATAATGCAAGAAGCATTATCAATAGGAAACACTGTATTTAGAATGACAGAGCGGTAGCAGCATATATGCTTTCTCAGAAGGCCACGCAGTTTCTACCATTCAAAGCTCAACAGAAAAAAGGACAACAAAATCTACTCCATCAGAAGACCTGTTCTACGTTTTTGTCATTACTGAAACTCTCCTAGTAGAAAGTTTTGGAAGTTAGTAACACTGGGGGAGGACAAGGCTGAAATACTAAATGACTCAAAAATTCTCAGCCTTAAGAAAGAAAAGTGAAAAATTATTGCCTTTAGATACTCTGTTCACATTTTCCTACTCAGTAGCCATGTGACAGTCAATCTGCCTTCTGTCCCTGTCCCACCCAGGGAAGAGAGCTGGGGGAGGAGGGGTGTGTGTGTGTGTGGCTTTTTTTCCCAGGATGGGGCTTGGGAGTGGAGGAAACCGACTACGTTGATTAGTTTACTTTAAAAGGTTTTCTACAATTCAGCTGAAATCAGATTCTCTTGCAGAAGAGTTATAAGAGTCAAAACAAATTGATAAAATATTTGACTAGTGTAATACTAAAATGCATGTAACTTTTCCACCGGCGCAAAACTTTTAATATAGTTCTGGGTGGATATGAACAGGCTGTGACCACAGAAGCCACAGTTCAGCTGACTTGCTCACATGTGGGTTTTTTTTCCATATATACCAGGGACCCAAAATACTATATGCAAAGTGAATTCTAGTTGCTATGGATACCACTTTTACATATTTTGTCTCTTTTCAGTACATAAACATTCAGCGTCACTGTATATGAATTCTTCAGATTCTCTTTACAACAACGTGGGTCAATAGCAGCCTCATGTGCCAGGGTTTGCTGTTTGGGGGAGGTTAAGTTTCCTAGAAGTTTTTAGGAATCCCTTACACCTTCTTCATGTCCAAGAAAAAGCTTCTTTCTGGCAACTGGAAACACTTTGGAAAACACAGCTGGATAAAACCTACATATTCATACACACACTACTACAGAATGAGCACACTCATCTGAGTCTCCTGCAGCTGTCAACATGGATGGCTTTTCCCAAAACTGAGCAAGAACAAATACTGCAACAGCCAAGCATCTTACCCAGCTGCTTCTAACCTTGCCAAGGGTCCTCCCTCCATGGCCAGCAGGGAGATCGCTCCCAGGAGGGCTCTTCCATGGCACTTTGGGATAGGTGCATGCAAGCAAGATTTATTATTGAAAGTTACTTTTATTATCCATTTTTCAATTCTGTCATTTAGAAGATTACTAAGCATTTTCATTAAAAAGCTGAGCTTTTCAATTCAGCTTTAAAAGCTGAACTACATTTCACAAAACATAACAAAGTATTCATTTAGTACACTAAAGTTTTATCAGTCTAGAAATTCGTTTGTTTGGGCTTTGTTTGCTTTAGCTTTTGGGTGTTTTTCCAGTTTGGTTCTGGGCTGGTTTTTGTTTTTTTCAAGTGACCCCTGAGGAAACAGATAAGTTCGATTTTAACCACTGGTCATCAGAGAGACTCCTCACTCCTCCCTTCCCTACACAATCCTTGCACATTCACATCCCCTTCCTGTGCCAGCACAGTGATCTGACTGCCCCTATTCATTTATTTTTTGTGTGTGATTGAGCCAGCTCATCATGGGCTGACGGCAGACACAGAAGCAGTCGGACCATTCAATCTGCTCACTGTGACAGAAAGAGATTCAGCTGCTTTGCAAAACTGCACATCCATAAGCTGAGCTTCCTTCATCAGCAATATATCAGAGTTACTTCATTCCTTATGTTTTCCTTAGGATGACTCAAAACAGCTTTCTTGACACCTGACCTTTTCCAGACTTGGGCACTATTACAATCAAGTGTCTCACTCAAGAAATTCTTTCCAGTTACACAGAAACTGACGCAAAAATCTCAAGTTTTCCCCCTATGATTCAGCATAAAGAAACCTACCTACTAGGAGTGATTTATAAAGGAAAAAAAAAAAAAAAGTATTTCACAAGATAGAAATTTCACAGATTATGCAAGCCGTCTGTACAGTGCCGACAGTACTAATAAAACATACAGCAACAAGAACAGGCTAGAGAGTTTTAGGGCCCAGTTTTCAAAGAGACTCACAAACCCAATTTTGTATGTGGAATCCACATGTGAACAATGTATGTATTATCATACAAGCACAACAACATAGTTACAACTTTACACAATCATCCATATATGATTTAAAAGTTAAACTTGTCATTTATCTGTTTCCAACCATCAGGGTTAGTTTGGAGTTCATTTCTTCCAAAGTCTTCCCTGGTGATTTATTCAATTAAGATGACACCTAGAGGAGAACTTGCAAAGTAATGTTTCACATTCCTAAAAGCTAACAAAATGCTTTATAAAAAAAGTAATTATAATATAGAATCAGCAAGATGTTATAAAACCAGAATACATACTACATGTGCGCAGTACAGACCTTATTTAAAACATTAAGAAAATCAACTTCTGTATAATCTTGCATCTAAGAATCCACAGGCATACCTATCTTAGAATCTATAAACAACCAAATCCCATTCCACAAAAACACGCGTAGGAAAAGACAAAGTACATGCAGAAATGAGGCCACAAAATGTTTAGTGTCCAACTTCCTACCTCTGTATGGCAAGCTAACTTTTATTTCATAAAAGCATTATGAAAAAGAGGAAACAGGTCTCTGCAAAATATAAATATACCCAGCTTTGATAAGCGTTAGGAACACTTCAACGTTTAGTAACAGAAAGGCAAGAATGTCGTTTAGAATAGATCTCTGTTACACCTTATATACCAAGCTGTGCAAAGTCACCCCTAGAAAACCCTACTAATGCAGTCAGCCTACTCAAAACACATGACAAGCAAGAGAGAACATCACTGAACTCAGAGATTGTTTTGTAAACTAAACCAAAATGAAGGAACCCATCAATAAACTTACACATCTTGTTTTAAAAACACCACACACATTATTATGAAAATACAGCCTTTAAGTCATGCAGATATAAATTTTGGGAGTCTTGGCTCAGCTGTTGTCTTTCTCTTTTGCAAATGATTTGAGGCCCTAGAAAATAAAAGCAGCTGTTTTTTCAGAAGGAAGCGTTGCTCTCCCAGGTTTCTTCTTGGATGTACAGTGACACCTCATGGACGTTTCAGAAATTTTTACGTTCTACTCTTTGTTCTGTTTTTCTCTCTGGTTTTAAAACTCCAATTACTTTTTCTCTTAATTTTTTTTCCCTTTTTTTTTGGGG
>VZTM01001478.1:34002-58245 GCA_013400555.1 Jacana jacana | reverse complement strand
GGGAGTAATGTCACATTGCCCTTTTTAGAAGCATAAAGGGCATTACTTGGTCTATTGCTAGTTTTTCCTATATAAAACACTACTTATCATTCATAAGGGAAGGGGGGTGTGTGTCCCCCTCAAACACTGAGCTATGGAACAGAGAAAGACAAGGTACCTCTCTCCAGCTTCAGCCCCTCCAAAGTGCAGAGGAGCAACCACAGAGCCCGTAACTCCTTACAAAACAGAGACCAGGAAAAAGATATGACAAATGTCCTGTGAAGAATGAGACTGGAAGTGTTCTTCCCCACACAACAAACTAGCTCTGAACAATTTTCTAGGACTACGCAGAAGCCTTTCACTCTTCGAAGTCTTTCTTCACAGTTACATACCTGATTACTTAAGAATATCAACAAAACTAACCATTTCCACTTCAGTTTATGGCAAAGTAGCAGTAGGCTTTACTTAGCATTTTTGTACCATAGAAAACAAAGATAAAAGGGCAAGGTTCTTCCAGATTCTCATTGTGGAGAAGCGTGTTACCTTGCACTTTTCCCAACTGGCTGCCTAACATGTATGAAAATAAACCCCATCTGCCATTTCTTCTTTCTTGTCTGAGGCAGAAGAACAAAAAAACCAACCACAACCACCCCAAACCCAAAACCCACCCACCAAGGAAAAAGACTGTAGAATTCTTTGTAAATAGCTAAGTTACACACTATATACCTCAAGATTTATAAACTGACAAACTAATCCTTGCTAAAGAAAATTACGAAGTCCTCAACAGTGAAAAACTGGGGAGTATAAATATAAATGTAATAGGCCTATAATGCCTATTTGCTAGAGGTATTAGCAGACTCTTCTAAAATACTGTAGAGCTAATTTAATTAACAATATAAAGACTAATATACAAGAGGAGGAAAAAAACCTCATTTTTTTTGAAATACTTATTTTTATTTAAATATGCAAGACAAAGCCATTTAAAGGATAACGTTGGCTCTTAAGAGTGAGCAGAAGCTCCATTTCATGTCATTTCTGTAGAGGTGCTACTTAAAATGTCTTAATTTTGTAAAAAAGAAATCCTGGACTTTGTTTTTGAAAGTATTTAGAGCATTCCTGAATACAATATTTAAATATTTTGGAAAAATTGGTGAGGCTTTGTGGGTTTGGTTTTCTTTGTTTTATCTTTTTTTTTTTTTTTTTTTTAATAAAACTATTAAAAACAAATGTACTTTATCTCCTTGTCATGCCTAAGGGAAGAAGAAAATAATCTCCAGTATTTACACTTCTCTTAATACAAGCTTTTTATTTAATCTTTTTACTTAATACAATTCTTTTGAAAGGGAATTCCTATAGCATTAAAACAGAATCAAGGACAGAGATTCACCTTCTACCCCTGAGAAACAAGTCATTTCATCAACTTCTTTGTCCCACAGGGCACCTGGCTTTAACAGAGATGGAACAAGTAACTGCCAGTCAGCATATTTTCCCAACACATCCCTTCCCACTCTAGCCAAAAAGCAGCAGCTGGTAAATTCCACTCACCCTTGAAGACAGTATAGTTTTCAGTCATTACTACCACCATCTGGACATCAAGAAGGGAAATATCACACCTTTCTCCCTCATAAATGATTAAAATTAGGTCACCTCGCAGTATGCACTTGAGAAAGAATCTTATTTAGCGCACTTAAAACTAAAGTTCACTTGGCTCCACACACACATATTAAAGAGGTGTAACCAACATCTGCATAACAGGTAGACCATACTAGCTGCCACAAGCATCTGGCTTTGTAACTCATCCAGACTTCAGACTCGTGTTCTCTGCATCAGGGGCCAGAATGAGTTAAGGACCACGGACACATTCGTAGCTACAAAACAAAAAACCAACACACAAAAAACCAACACACAAACCAAAACAAAGCAACAAACAACCAAACAAAAAAAACCCCACAACCAAAAACCCCAAACCCATCTATTACTAACATTAGAAGAAAAGTAAATTTTCATCAGTTCAACCCAGGATGCTCACAGCAATTCAAGTTATAGCACCACATTATTTTGTGGCCAGCAGTTGAAATTTTGGAAGGTCAAAAAAATGTGCAATAAAACATTCCGGTACCCACTACACACAAATAAGGGATTTATAGATATTTTTTTATTATTATTATTACTGAGCTGTCAAAATCAGCCCAAATTTCCTTGAGTTAAAGTCTCTTATCAGTATACAATGTTTTCAACTAGCTTGCAGCTGTCTGGCAACCTAGTTTTCTGAATCATTTACCCAAAAAGAGCTATTTCCAGCCATAAACAGTTCCCATAACCTGTAAAAAGCTGGCTAGCAAGCTGCCCAAAAACTAAGTACTCACCCTCCAGCAAGTACAGTTTCTGCATACATTTCAGCTGGCATTGTATCTTTAAATGAGGATATGCATTGCGTTTGTATTTGCGTAAGAGCAAGCCAAGGTATTTCAATAACCAAGATTTTCAGTTTCCTAACTAAACCAGTATTAACTATTATGTTTACAGTGACTACCACTCATCACCAAGAAGGACATCAGGAACTCAGTGGGGAAACCAACCACATGGAAGTCAAGACATTTTCCCCTAATAGCTTGATTTGCACTTAAGTTGTTCCAGTTTGATTCCTATCCAGGAATTGGGGGGAAACAACAAAACCAAAAAACCACTCCAACAAATCCAACACTTAATCCTTAGGTTACTAGGCCTAACTTTATATCCAAAATTAGCAAGTTTCCGAGGCAAGCAAACCACAAGTTTCCTCATTTTAACCCATCTGATTCTCTCCCCACCCTGCTGGGGGGTACTGAGCGAGTGGCTGTGTGAGGCTGAGCTGCCCACCTGGGTCTCACCAAGCTAGAAAAGGGCAGAATTAAGGTAATATGCAACCTTGACACACCGATCTTGAACAGAATAAATTACACGTCCCTAACTACTTCATGGGTTAGGGGCCAAAAAAAAAAAAAAAAATTTTCAATCAAGAAATCTATCCATGATTCCAGTTCCCAAAAATCTCTAAAGAGTTTGGATATTTCCTTTATAGACAAGTTCTGTAGGGGAACCAGCAAAACTTATGTCATACAACCCATGCTAGACTTCATTAAATTTATTGTGTTATTTCAAGTGCTTATGTTATTTATTGAAGAACATCAGAAAGAAAACCAAGGAAATGCAAAACACAAATGCCACACAGCATTTAATGAAATTATACCAAAATTTCTTACCATGAAGAATGCAGTGTGACTAGGTGCAGTAGCATTTACACAGCGTGAGAGAGAAAGATTAACAACAGAGCTGAAATGGCCACAGGCAAAATTAATTCCCAATTTACATGAAAAAAATTCTAGAACTTAAATCTCTTTTCACTAGGATTAAATATAACCCAAAAGACCACAAGCTGGATATATTTTACAGGAATGACTACTGTCACCTTGGAAGTAAAGGTTTTAAGTACGTTAAAACTGTTGCTACTGTTTACTAGGGCACACAAAAAATAATTATTAATTAAATTTTTTTTTTGGTTTGCAAAATAAGCAGCACAATTGGCATATTAATATGCCAGTACTTCTTGGGACAGGAGTGGCATTGCAGTCAGCAATACATGAGATCCCCTTGCCAGAGAGATCATCTCTGGAAGTTTCTATGTATTTCTATAAAGAGCTGTAACCTTTACCGCTAGTGGATTTTCCTGATGGATTTCTTTTTTCGTGGACCAAAACAAAGGAATCAATTTTTTTCTGCCGCCTCCTCTTATCTGTGATGTTTACACAGAAAACCTAGCCTTCACGGATGCTTCATTTCCAGCTTGGATGGGTGGGGGGAAACAGGGACAAACCTCAAAGATTCAACCTTCATAGTTATGAGGGCATATTGAATTAAGGCAAGTGGAAAGGTAACAGCTGCGGTAAGCAAGTGCAGAATCTTCCAAAATAACTGTATTTAGATTAGTCTTAATGATAAATTAATTGCTCAGTTCAAAAAACTATCCTCAGTCACCTTTGCAAACTGGGCAGAGTAGCTCGTGATCACAGAACACCAGGCTGGAAGGGACCTCAAGGATCCAACCTTCCGTAGCAAAAGCACAATCTGGACACGCTGGCCCAGCACCCTGTCCAGTTGAATCTTATAAGTGTCCAATGTTGGGGAATCCACCACTTCCCTGAGGAGATTATTCCAATGACTGATTGTTCTTATTGGGAAGAATTTTCCTCTTGTGTCCTGTTGAGAGCAGGCCCTTTAAGAGGGGGTTGCTGGGAGGGCACATATGCAAATAAGTGGAAGTAAGCGAAATGAAGTATAGTGAAGGCGAAACAAAGTGTGGGAAACAGCAAATGACACAAATGTTGTAGCCAATCATGGGGCAACTTTAAGCCTGTGGAAAGTGTGTGGAAAGCTCATGAACAATATCCCTCTCCCTATCCGAAATGTAGTGCTTAGCGAATGAGGACCTGTAACTGTAGAACGATATGGGTGCTGCCTGGGGGGTGCTTCCCGACTATGTGTGCTTCCCGACTGTGAGTGCTTCCGGAGAGGAGTGCTTCCTGGGTGCGCTTCCGGATTCGGGGGCTGGCTGGAATGGCGGATTGATGGTTTCCTGATTGATGGCGTCGGGCTCGACTGCTCCTGGCCGCGGCAGTGTCCAGTCAGAATCTCCACTGAAGTGCCCATCACTCCCCATTGTTCCATGTGATTCCTTGTAAAAAGGGAGTCTCCATCGTCTCTTCAGCCATCTTTTACTGATGTGTTCAGTGACAAATTCAGTTCCAATATAGCCAAGGATTATATAATAGATAATAATAATATAATACAATATAATATAATAAGAGAGACCACCACTGTAGTTACGTATCCCCAACATTTTCTTTTTGCTGATACTGTAGTAAGACGTCCCATAAGATGACCTAGAGAGCCCTAGAAAGGTAAAACTAATTTTTTGCTAATTCAGCCCCCCAAATGGCCTACTGTAAGATCAGCTGAACACCAGTGCAAGATGACAACGAGGAAACTCCCAATGGAGAGATATGAAGGGAGACTACCTCTTCTAACATGGGTTTGAAGTTACTGTCTTTTTAAACAGCACTTAAAGTAGCTTTGCTAATCTGTGCACCTTGGCTACAGACCTTTAATCATATTCCCAAGTAATGCTGTAACTAAAGTCTTGCTTCCTTTATCTTCTTAGAAAATAATGTATCGTTTCACTGCCCAGACATTTTTTATAGAGTCTATAAGGAGTAGGTGATAAATAGTGTGATGTAACCAGGGGCAATGTATCATCCTTTCTGTGATTTCTGCACATACACACACACCCCATTATTCCTGTCCACTTACAGTGCTCAGCAGAAGGTACAGTAGACGGTACACCTCAGAGATGTGAGCTGCAGACACGTGAGGGTCACCCTCAGCATTCTACAACCACCCCACTCCACTTGCAACTCTCCCCTTATCCACGTCAGTAGCCTTCATCCAACCAAGCAATTTTTGCCTAGGTTTGCCCAATGAAGCTCTTCAAACGCTTTGAGTACTGGCCAGAGAATTAGCTTAACATACCCATTATGAGATTGCTCATCTCATGATACCTTGAAACGATTCAAACTCTGTTTGTATAACACTGCACATTTTCTAATCTGACAAATGCTGTTTTCTGATCTCAGCATTTTGTACTTGACCTCTATCTTCAGATTTCCCCTTATATTGTTTTGAAATTCCTCACTTCACCCAACACCTTTCTCAAATTATTATTTCCAGTAACTGACAGAAATCTACAATCTCTAACTTGAACAGCAGAATGGTGGAAAAAAAAAAAGTAGGAAAAAAAAAAAAAAAAAAAAAAAAAAAAAGCGCAGCTTTGTTATGATGATTTTTCTACCCTAGAAACTACAGATTACCCAAGCAGTCATCTTACTCCAAATCATAATACAGACTATTACATGCCAATGTGCAAGAAGCGGAAAATAATAGCGTAACTTTTCCAGTTTGAGGGAAAGAAAAGAGCTCTGAAGCAAACAGCGGCCATATCAAGTTTTGCCACTTGGAGGCGGCAGCAGAACAAAGAAAACCAGAACGCTTGAGCAAGACCACAAACACGGTCAGCATAAACGGCACATACTCCTGTTCAAGTGCCGGGATTCCTGGAAGGCTTTGCTTACTTCACAGATTTAAGGTAAGCACCTAAAATTTTACGACTATCGACTTCACATTCAAGTAAGCATTAAAGGCTCAAAATTAAAAGAGCTCTACATTACAGTCTTTCTGACTGATGTTCACAGGTTCACCTACCTCTACCAAAATTGCCAAACCTCTGCTGAGAACAGGAACCCCAAGCAGGTGCAAGCACAGGCAAACAGAACCAACGCTTGAGTCTGACATCCCGTCAATGCTGACTGTTCCTTCAAATACAACTCAACAGGGGACTCTGATTCAGGTGCACCAGCAATTTGGATTTTACCTTCTCCCCACATGGTCAGAAAGTCCTACCAACACATCAGGAAAAAATAAAAATCATTACAGTAATTGAGGTTCCTCCTACCAGCATCTTTTTCACCACCCAAAACTGCTGCCAGTGTTACACATGAAAGGCAGCAAATACCAAAGAGCACTACCATAGTCTGTGATGAAGAACCAGAACTGATAGTCTTCACTCTTCTAAATAATTGACACTAAGCAAAGGTTAGGTATCAGATTAAATAATTTAACAAACACATTCAAGAAGTGTTTGAAACCACTAATACTGAAGGGGAAAGGAGATCCAACAAGAACACAAAGATCTGCTGGTTTAATCCTCCTCGTATTAGAATCATAGAATCATTTAGGTTGGAAGAAACCCTTGGGATCATCGAGTCCAGCCATCAGCCCTAAATTAATGCTGTAGCAAAGGCTCATTTGCTCACAGCTAACACAGGACATCTCTCTAGTCTCTCAAATGCCCCTTGTACACAGGCACGTACAAAAACATACAAACTATGCTTGATCTCTCTAACCACCTGATGAACAGCTTTATTTTACACTACCTGTATTCTACACGTCAAACTTACCGTTAGCAATCACATCATCAACACACAAGTTGCAATGACAGTTCTTACGGAATTATTTTCTATATATTAAGTCTTGATTAGTACCATTTCAAGATTTTAAACAGTTATTCCTTAATGATCCCATGCAAAAGAAACTAATGAAGTCTTTATAGTATGGTTTTTATGGTTTTTGTTGGTTTTGGTACCATATATAAGTGGTTTCATTCAAACGCTTGAACTCCAGAACAAAGAATTTAAGAAAACCAACTACTCTTACTCCAGCTTTATGGAGACTGAGTCATCACTTTAGGTCAAACATTCGGAAATAAACTCCACATGAAGCACAGAGCAACTGTGATACTTAAAAATATAAAATAAATTCAAGCACAGAAAATAAGCTTTCCTTTTCCTCTACCCAACCAAATAGCTTATTCTTCTCCAGTATACATAGGCAGCGTGGGATGACCCTTTGATCTGATCACCTTTTTAAAAATACACTTTCATAGGGACACATACACACATAAAATGATTTAGCTTCATCCAGCATAATAGCCAAAAGATAAAATGGAGACCAAGGGGGAGAGATGAAAGCAAACACAGAAAGCAAGGGAAACGCAGCAGTTCGCCATCAGAGGGAGTACGAGCCTTAAACAAAAGCGTTCCAATTCCAGGTGAGAGCTGACCTGCAGCTCTGGGGCGATTCCGAACACCTGCGCAGGTTTAAGGGAGGGCTGCTCCCCCGAATTTTTGTTGATAAAAAGCACATAAGGGAAAAAGCAGAAGAAAACAAAGAAAGTTGTTGAAAAAACACAGGCACTATGCAATTTTTATATATGTCCAGGCATGGCCATGGGACAATGAATAAAAACTTCCAAGTTTTGCCCATGTAAATTAATAATATTAAATAAAGGTTAGGAAAAAGGTGCTCCTTATTCCTTCTTTTCAGTAAGGAAAATATCCTTCTTTTCCTTCAAAAGGAAAAATGCATACTGATTGCCAACATGGAGCTTGATTTTGGGTCTGACAAAGGGACAAGCTGAACAAATGACAGCTGGCGATATACCAGCCCGTACTTTATCCCATGCTCTCCCTTCCCCTCTTTGCTGCTGCTCAGTGCCAGGTGTGACTTCAACCCACTGCCTGCTCCTCAGCCCTACCTCTAACAGCAGATCCTCAGCTGAGCTGGGGATAAAAGAGGGGAGAACAATCCTATTGAAAAAGAAAATAACACTCACCACCCTCAAACCAAGCACACCAGTCTCCTTTTCTATTCCGGCTGCTAAAGAGGGAAGAGAAGCCATTGCTTTGCATATTCAGGACCTACAGGATAAGGTCTAGACAACACCAACACTCCATTAGGCTCAGCCTATTGGAGAAGGAAAAATGTTTGCCCATTTACTTGTGTCCCAAGTTGCAGAATACACTAGCTTCCTAATACACTAGGAAAAATAGTTATCTATATTTCAGAGGTACTGAAGAAATAGCAGAGTAGGGTTACAGTACCTCAGGGTATTTTTTAGATCCAACTGGCAAAGTAGTTTTCTTAGGTAATCTTCATCTTTCATATTTAGAAGTGGCCTCAGCTAAATCAGCTGAAGTCTGGCATCTTTCAAAAATTAAGTCAATTGCATTTTAATCAGCAGAAAAACAAAAACAACAACAGAAACCCCAGCCCAAACAACTGCATGTCCAATTTTAAAAGGAAGGGCAACTAAAATCTGATTGAATTTTTGCAAAATAATTCTAGTTGGGGTGGGAGGAGGTAGACTCTCTCTTTCACAAGAATCAAAAGCTGGAGGCACATACTTGGTGTTAAGTACCTCGCCTGCTTAGGACAAGTGTAAATGAGTCACACCATCTGTACTGCATTCAGAGGATAGTCTGGCGAGATAGCAGGGAGAACACAAGGCGGAATGACGCTCTGCTCCTAATGTTATGGAAGCAGCAAAGTTGGGGAGTAGAGAAAGACTTAGCAGTTAAAACAAAAACTACCTATGATAACAGAGGCTGAATGCCTTATTCTCTGAAATCATCTGTAGGATTCTACCCCGTGACCTACCTACTGCAGAGATACTTATAGTCTCACATACAAAGACACTGCAGAGGCTGATTAATGCCGTATTTCATATGAATATATTTATCTCACAGAACAATGCAAGAGACAATCAGAGTAGAGAGTAAATAGATTGGAGCAAGAAGTCATTCCGGAACATCAATAATTCAGAGAGAAGCTATTTAAGATAAGCATTTATTACAAAGACAAGACAAAATGCATTGACAAAGGGAAAAAAAAAACCAAAAAAAAAAAACCACACAAAACCCAAAAACAGACAAACAAAAAAACAACCCAGAAAACCAAACCCCAAGCAACAGAATCAACAGAATCAATGCTGGCAAGCAGCTTGTAATCCAAGCTGTGCTGAGCAGGGCAAAAGCAGTAACCGCATGGGAAGAAGCAGCAAGGACCTCACAAAGACACGGTGCGAGACTCATCCCAGTGCAGGGTGTGGAAGTCTCACCCAGAATGCTGACTGGTGGCAGTATCTAAGTGAAGGCAGACAAAGCCAGTGCCAGCATCTGGAGCAGTGTGCCACACAAGGCTGCTATTCCCCACACAGCCCTGTGGGTGGGCAACCCAAATTCATGGAAGTCACAACTAAGGGTGTAGAGGCTTACCACGAAACAAATTATGAATAACGGAAAAAAGGTACAAAATTCAGGTTTCTTTGGTTTTCTTTTCATGAAGTCCTGGAAACTTAAGGTACATGGAAGGCTGAAGTCGCCAGCATAATTTTTTGTTGTAATAAAAACAAAGTATTTTAAAATATAAAACTAAGTTTTACTTTTGATCTAAGGATATGTAAGTCAACACATTTGGTGCCTAATGCTGCATCTTTTACATCAGATGAGTCTGTACTACTAAACGATGCTAAAGATCACTTTCAACTTGGCACAAAAACACAGCTTATTTGCGATGGTTACATTTTGAGTATTTACAGGAAAGACATCAAGTTCTCCCAAAGATATTCCTGAGTATCTCAGGGGCTGGTAGGGGAGAAGAGAAATCCATCTGCTGTTCCAAAATCTTTGTGATAAATTGTTTATATATACCAAGCTTAAAGGAGCATTAAATGTACAATTAATTTCAAATTGTGTCTCACTTTCTCCTATTTTTCATACCTCGACATAACTAAGAGATGAGAAAATCATTCACTTAAAAAAATTAAAAAAAAAATAAAATTGATTCACTCACATTGGTTTATTTACTTGACCCTCTGCCTCCTTCGTTGGTTAACATCAGGCCTGTTATTTCAGAGCATTCTGTATGTATGTTAATAGCATTGACAATTCCCAGCAGGCTTAACAGCAGCAGATATTCCCAAGGATGTCTGCCCTCAGTAATCACAGTTCACAAGTAGGCACATTAACATAAAGCTAATATAATTAATATAAATGTCCAGCTGTGAGCTGAGTTGATTTGTGGGGAGGGGAGGATGCGAGGGGGTAGGAGGATGCTAAGCTGTACCATTTCCTCAGTGACTATTACCAAGAAGGAACGTTTGGAGGAGCTTCATAGGCAGATGAAGCAGTAACTCAGGCTGTTTCCTTATGAATCAGAAGAACCGTCAGAGGTCATGGCTAAAGTATTACACCATTTTTAAATAAAAGCAGATTCAAAAAATGCATGTAAGTGCACTCCTGCTGTTGAATCCTACTTAATGATCTGCTGTTCAGAAAAAAGGCTTTGAGCTTGAACAGTTCCCTAGCATAAAGCAAGAGGTGAAATAATGAATCCACAAGTCTAGAGAATCATGAATCTACGAAGCATCCCAAATGACAGAAAGGAACACACATGTTGATCCTCTGAAGTTTGCATCACTACTAAAAATAAAACATATCAAGGCAGAAAAGGAGTAAGATCCTCTAGGGACTCCAGAAGCCTTTACCTACGCGATATTTCAGAGTGTGTCCATGTACCTCTTCAAACGATAACTGCACATGTAAAAAGCCCTATCAGCTTTAAAATATCTTTAAAATATATATTTAAAATATCTGGAATTGACACAGCTGTAGAAAAACATAATACAACAAACCAACTACTGCAGCTCAGATACCATTTTTACAGCCCTCAATTTTGCTTTTACAATTCTTTTTGTTAAGTTCTTCAGAAAGGATTTAAATTAAAAAATCTGAAAATAAAACAAAGCAAGCAGAAGATGAGTTCTGATCTGACATTAAGAGGATAGATAAGAAGAAAGACAATAGCATTGCTCCTTAAACCGAGGGAAGAAATATTTAAATGCTATTTTGCACATCTTTTAGCAAGGTAATTATCTGGATAAAAATAAGTTAGCCTGCGATGAGTCACAGCAGTTCCTGTAAAAATCAACCCATCAAGAAAGTTCACAACCAGGATCTATTTTTTAGAACCTACAGCTACATTTCAAAACCACTGTATTTTAATAAGACTAGGAGAGACTCATGCTTTCCCATCTGAAGAGATGTTTGTCACATTCAAAGACAAGATCACAAGAAGTGATGTTCAGGGCTACCAAGATGATTAAGGGAGTGGAGCATCTCCCATATGAGGAAAGGCTGAGGGAGCTGGGTCTCTTTAGCTTGGAGAAGAGGAGACTGAGGGGGGACCTTATTAACGTTTATAAATATGGAAAGGGTGAGTGCCAGGAGGATGGAGCCAGGCTCTTCTCAGTAACATCCAAAGATAGGACAAGGAGTAATGGACGCAAGCTGGAACATAGGAGATTCCAGTGAAATATGAGGAAAAATTTCTTCACAGTGAGAGTGACTGAACACTGGAAGGGGCTGCCCAGGGAGGTTGTGGAGTCTCTTTCTCTAGAGACATTCAAAACTCGCCTGGATGTGTTCCTGAGTGATCTGATGTAGGTGTTCCTGCTCCAGCAGGGGGATTGGACTGGAGGAGCTTTCAAGGTCCCTTCCAATCGCTGATATTCTGTGATTCTGTGATATTAAAAATCAAAGAAGGAAACACAAGTTCAGAGCTATTTAAGTCCACTTTTGTGCGCAGAATCATAGAATGGTTGAAGTTTGAAGGGACCTTTAAAGATTCACTAGTTCCAACCTCCCGCCATGGATAAGGACACCTCCCACTAGACCAGGTTGCTCAAAGCCCCATCCAGCCCGGTCTTGAACACTTCCAGGGAAGGGACATCCACAGCTTCTCTGGGCAACCTGTTCTGTGCCTCACCATCCTCACAGTAAAGAATTTCTTCCTGATACCTAATCTAAATCTGGTCTTTCAGTTTAAAACCATTACTCCTCATCCTGTCACTATGCTCCCTCCCATCGCTCCTGTAGCCCCTTTTAGGTACTGGAAGGCACTGGAAGGTACACAAAGTCTCCCCAGAGCCTTCTCTTCTCCAGGCTGAAAAAAACACCTCTTTCAGCCTTTCTTTATAGGAGAGGTATTCCAGCCCTCTGATCATCTTTACAGCCCTCCTCTGGACTCACTCCAACAGATCCACACCCTTATGTTGCGGACCCCAGAGCTGGACAAAGTACTCCAGATGGGGTCTTACTAGAGCAGAGTAGAGGGGTAGAATTGCCTCCCTCAACCCACTGGCCATACTTCATATTTCAACAAGAACCCACTTTTACTTGGTGAGACAAGGAATAGAGAGTGAGTTGTGAAATCCCACAGCAGGGGGCCATACTTGCCTCTCAAAAGTTCCACCTGAGGAAACTGAATATACATAAGTCTATGGGAAGTCAAGAGATGCATCCCAGAGTCCTAAGGGAATTGGCTGATGTAGCTGTCAAGCCACTCTCCTGGATATTTGAAACGTCATGGCAGTCAGGTGAAGTCCCTGGTGATTGGAAAATGGGAAACACTGCACCTATTTTTAAAGGGTAGGAAGGAGGACCCTGGCAACTACCAACCTGCCAGCCTCACCTCTGTGCCTGGGAAGATCACGGAACAGATCCTTCTTGAAACTATGCTAAGGCAAATGGAGGACAGAGATGTGACTTGAGACAGCCAGTATGGCTTCAGCAAGGGCTACTCCTATCTGACCAACCTAGTGACCTTCTATGATGGAGTGACTGAATCAGTATGGACAAGGGAAGAGCTACAGAAATCATTTATCTAGACTTCTGTAAGGCCTTTCACGTGGTTCCCCACAACATCCTTCTCTCTAAATTGGAGGTATGGATTCGATAGGTAGGAGGTGGATGAGAAATTGGTTGGATGGTCACATCCGGAGGGTAGTAAAAGAGGCTAGATTTAGATTTGGACATAAGGAAGAAATTCTCTGAGGGTGGTGGATACACTGGAACAGGTTGCCCAGAGAGGCAGCATATGCCCCATCCCTGGAAACATTCAAGGTCAAGGTGGATGGGGCTCTGAGCAGCCATATCTAGTTGAAATTCAAGTCCCTGTGTATTGCAGAGACTTGGACTAGATGACTTTTAAAAGGTCCCTCCCAAAGCTAACAATTCAATTCTATCATTTTCAGTCATATTGACTATGTCTTCAAAAGGCCATTTTAAAAAAGAGGCAGAAAAACATAGCAAAATATATGCAATAAGAAGCTCTTTGAATATACTTAGGAGTCTGCAATTTCATATAGACAACTTCCAGTACTACTAATTCACATGTATTTTTGTTGTCTTAAGAGCCTTAAGGCTATTGTTAAGGTGGGGCATCAGGAGTCAGAATCAATTATTTTGCTTGCAACAAAACTGCATCCATGCAATCTTTTGAAACAGATCAATGATCTATAGCTTTCGTTCCCCCAAAATACAAGCTCTAGGAGAGCAATAGCCAGCAGACTCGGAGGCACATTTTCAGCATATGTCAGTGACCCACATTAGTCAATGACAGGTCAGATATCTGAGAAAAAAAACATAATTCCCGTTTTCCAGTTCAGTGTGCTCCCATGGGAAATGCAGAGGGTATTTCCACACACTTCAGAACTTTCTTCCTCCAGGGAAAAACTCAGTGGCTTGGACAGGATGCAGAGTCCCACAGCCAGATACCCCCTTTACCTGCACCCTGCCAATTGCTTAAAGCTTAAGTCATGACTGTCACATCGACACAAGGGTAAAACTGGTGTTGTTACCCATCACACACAAGTGCCAGAGCTGATTCCACTACATGAGTACAGCCTGTAAAGGCAGGAAAATCAGGTGTCTCTTCCTGCCAGAGGCTGCTCATCTTCTCTATCTGGTCAGAGGATTGCCATGCCTAAAACCACAACTTTTAAGTTCAGCAAGATGAGGCCATTTTAGGAAAGACAGGATTTTTGCAAGGCAAATTATGGAGTAAATATGTATTTTAAAAAACATTACTACATTTCACATACAGTAAAATACAGAAAGGGATGCGAAAAAGCCAGGTTAGCTGTTACAGATAAACCTACCTGCATGGTGGACACAAAATCCCAGGAAAACTAATCCAAACTAAGTAGTACCATCAATCTAAAGCAAATTACAAACCAAACCAAGACCTTGCTCGTTCATAATTAAATATAGTTAGGCCTTACATTGGCGATACAGAATTTGTGTCCCAAGTATGTTCTGTTACTTCCAAAAACCTAGCTGCAGTGCTCTTAAGAGTCAGATCCGTCCTTGACAGAGAGAAACCCAAGGAGAATTGTGCCACATGAAAATATAACCTTTTTCCCTTCAGGGAAAAGAGAAGGACAAGATGAGAAGGACAAGGATCAGATGGGAAGAAATGACATTCTGAACACGAAGCAGAGACATGATGTACACTAAACAAGGTGTGACAACCAAAATCAGAGGAGGCAAAAGAACCAGCCTATAAAATGAATATTGCAGTGAACGTACATCTCTCCACAACAGCGAATCAGTGCTGCAGCAATTTCTAGACCTCAGTCCTAAACTGGTTAAATCCCTCCACAAGGAGGAGACAGGCAGGATACCACTAAGCACCTGTGAATAATACACAGCCTCTCCAGGCTTACTGCTCTTCAGAACAGACATCCAATTGCTTTGCTAATACTTTTTCAACTAATTTTACTTGTGTTTAGATGACGGGCAGACCCCATGAAATCAAAGTGAATTATCTTGGTTTGTATTTTTGCTTTTTTGATGTATTTAAATAGCATGCGCTAGCTTTTAAAATGTGTCAATTGCTTCACTTTTATTATTTTTGCTTTACTTTGTGATCTATGATTTTATCACAATACCTAATAAAAACAGAAAATAAAAAATATTTAAAGTTGTTTTAATTACACATATCACTAATTTAAAAGCTTCCAAAAGTCTCAGGCTAAGGAGTTGTTGAATGAAGGAAATTCTATGGACAGTTAGTGAGCTGAACCAATCACTTGGGGTTGATCAAAGTCTGACAAAATTTTAGGATTAGTACAAATCTGTCAGACTTCATTTCATAAGAGAAGCTTTTCTTTTCCCCAGCTGCTTCTGGTTTTCAACACTGAAGAAACCCAGAAAGAGGAGTAATTGTAAAGAAAATACCATTTGTTGCAGGAGAGACTACTGTTGTCTAATGCCTCTTTCAAACAGTGAACTTTCACAAACCCGTTCCAAACCCGCTCATGACTTCCGGCCATGAAGCAGTCTGAATTCAATCCTTTGGCAACAAATATATACTACTTAATTATTTTTTCATTCTTTGAATACAAATAGATGCTGATCTTAAGAAGTTATATTCATACATTTTCCTAATGCAATTTTTAATTAAAATTTCCCCTGTCCTGGTCTCTAGATCCTCAAGCTGAACATTCCCTCAAAGTTCCCACACTCCACGCCAATAAACCACACTGAAAATAGATTAACCTTTCGTCTAGTCTTATCAGAGAGAACCTTTGTACAACATAATACAGAAAGCACAACAGAAAGTACTCTGTACCTGTTTTAAAATAGGGAACACTAAGTACAGAATAGCAAAAAAATTACCATAAATATAATTTAATTCACAACCTTGAGCCTTATTTTAAACACTAGTAACCACATGATACAGGTATTCTCAAACCTTCGCTACTTTTAATAATTTTTATTTATTTCAGGATAGCAAAGGGGATTCTACTATCCTCTCGTATTCCCTCCTCTTCAAAAGAAATTCTAGAATCAGATACTTAGGAAAGATGTCTTAAATAATACCTATTTAGTCAATGTTTGTCAGTCTGGGTATTCCCCCCCCGATTTCCCATGTTTATGTTTTACAGTTTTATGTGTCACCTGTGTGGGTTCTGACACCCATCAGGAGCAGCACCGATACTATCCTCCAGTCACCTGGCTCCAGAGCCCACAGGGGGACAGCTGACCTACTTGTGAAGCACCCCTGAATGACTGCCTAGGATGTTTAGGCAGACACAAAAATAAACAAACAAACAAACAAACAAACAAGTGCTGACCAGGAGTTTCAAAATTTAACAATAAACAAACAAATAAAATAGTGCTGATGAGCTGCTGCAAGGACAAGCATGAAACAGCTGGAACCCGACCTTCACTGAGCCTTCCAGATTGCTTCTAAAAAACCAAACCAAATCAGGAGATGAGGGCTAAGGGCCCTGACTTACGTCTTCCATATTCTTCGGGTTTTAGTTCACAATATGTGTAACAAAGACATCTGTAACACACATACAGGTGATACATAGACAACTACTTGTTTGGAAACTGTTGAGTGCAATTTTATTATACTCTTATTTTCCAAGGTAATTATTCTCAGCACGTTCTTACAGTCAAAATACATGTTGTTTGGGTTTTTTTTTAAACCAAGCTTTATAGGTTTATCATAGTTTATTACAGAAAATTAAACCACAGTCAAATGCATTAATAACCTCATGTATAAACCATTGAATTAAAAAGCTTTGCAGCAGGATCAAACTGGGAAACACAATGAAGTGAGGAATAGTCCATCTTGATAAGGTTTTCTGTAATGCCAATTCAAAATGCTATCTGTTCTAGCTCCCGATAAAAATATTGGCACAACCAATGCCCTACGTTGTGGCATCCATAGGACTACACTAGATGATATGTGGAGTATAAACGTTAGTAGTTTAAGTACTGTTTTGCATTTCAATTTCCTGTAGAGCTCTCAGCTCTGAAAAATCTGAAAAATTTACTTCCATTACAAAAGATTTAAACTTTATATTTGTAGAGATGTGACCAATTACTATTTTGGTTTATTTCAACTTGGTCGTTTTGTTATGCGCATATTTTCTTGTTCGGTATTTCCCTACCCCAATGTATCTCTGTGCAGGAAGATAGAGGGATCACTAGACACAACAGGCAAGACTCCAAGTAGTCACTGGAAGGTGTCCAAAAGTTAGAGCTGCACACACAGAAGCATATGAGGCAGATGAGAAGTTGAAGGGCTTCCTGCCCATACACGTTTCCGTGAGGGAAAAGGCTGCAGCAAGTTCAGACTACTTTTGGCATTATTGTTTTCAGGTAACTGGGGTGCCTGAACGTGATGTTATACTTTCACTGTAACCGCCTGAGAAGAGATGGAAGGCAAGAAAAAGCCTTTGTGATGCCATTTTCAGAGCGCCAGTTGTAAGACCACGAAGAGCATTGCACGTGATCTGCCCATAAGGAAGAGGAATCCTGAGAAATGCTGCAAGAAAACTGGGACACAGTTGTCATATGGGAGATGGGGAAAAGCTGAGGGTCCTGAAAGGCAGCACATGCGGTAAACAAGTATGTTACACAAGTACTTTTCTTGTTTCAGTGTTTTCATAGTCAGCATAAGTCAACACAGAGTGTTATAAATAGAAGCATGGATCTTTAAGACCCTAGGTTCTCTCACAATTAGAGAGGAATTCACAACCCCATTCAAACCCCAAAACAATCAGGGAACAGACAAGAGAATTAAGCATGTTGCTGAGTCGCAAAACATTCTAGAAGTTTCAGGCCAACTTTGAAGTTGCTTTCCCAGAGAGAGAGAGAGAACGGTCTACAGAAGACCACACTCAAGTTCCTCCACTGACCCACCCAACCCTGAGACCAAATGACAGTCACAGAGGACACCTCTCCTGTGAATATAGGACTTGTCACCAGAGAAGACAGAGTCAGTTTATCTGAGCCACAACATTGTTTTCCAGTTCTTACTTAGGAAAACTTTCAAGGAACAACTTCATAGTAGTATGCTAACCCAAATAATTTGTCTCTCCCCACCCTTTCCACCACATTGCAAGAGAAAAGAATAAGCAACTGCTTAAATTCAGCTGCAACCAAATATCAAACCATGGCCTTAGGCAGGAGATTAGAAGCCAGTGAGCTTCAATCATTATTGTTAGAAACTTTGCAAATGAAAAAAGCAACACAAGGAGCATGGCTCCTTCACTCCATCCTAAAATTATGAAACTCCAACCCTTTCATGAACATGTACCTACTCCACACGACTTTAAAGATTGGGGTTCATTTACACAATGTACTCCCATCTCTCCCACACAGAGTCCTACCCCACATCAGAAATATATTAGCATGCAGTAGATTTTCTGTCTGTTTTTCCTTCTCCTGTCTGCCAGCTGAAAACGTTGGCCTTCACTGTGGCAGATAATTTCCAAGTTAATTAGCACAGTTTGGGCTGTTAATTAACCTCTTGAAAGACATCTAGAGTAACAAGAGAAACATATTCTAATGGTTCTGCCTGTTCTGAACCTTGCCTGGTACGGGTCATTGTCATTGTTTCTTACCTGGTGAAAAAATCCCACAAGACAGGTCAAACACACACCAACCTAAGCACAACCCCATCACTGCTGCAGCCACAGCATGCACAATAAAAACACAATATTCTGAAGAGGCATCCTGTGAGCACGCTGTGCTTCACAGCCATGCCACCAGCCACTGCCTTCCATGGCAAACCAGCAAGCCCACCAATCCTTTCATCTTCAAGTGAAACTCTCCCAAATGGACCTCCAATGCCCCTTCTATAAAACACATGTCCTCTGTGCACTCTTGGAAGTTCTTGTAAAGCTCCACTAGGCTCTCTCTGGAGGCTTTGGTGGAAGGAGACAAGGAAAAGGTGTGTTTCATATTAGTTGCCCCATGAAATCTTGAGGGCAACTGACATCATTCCAACAATTCCTCCCCTTTTCTTCAATTCCCTGTGCTGCTTCTGCAAGTTAGTTTTCTAAAAAATTAGCAGTGTCAAGAAAATAAGGGAAGCACTCACTAGCAGGCACCGCAGACATAATAAAGGAAAAAAAGGAAAAAAAGAGGGGGGAGAAGGGCTTTTGTGAACATGACTAACGTGTATTTCAGAAGAGGCAATAAGGGCTTCCACAGCGTAGAAGGCTGAACTCCAGCAGGTATTTCTGAGCTCTTTTCTGCCAGCACACACATTCTGTCCTTGCGTCCAATTAACTGCAGCCTTCTGCTGCCACAGGACTGAGCTTCAGGCCTAGAAGATTTATTTCTGCCAGTGGTCATTCAGGAGGTGAAGAGCCAATTTTCTGAAGAGCTCACTCCAGAACAACAGTTCCAAAATGACTTTGCAACACCTCCAACCAGCATGGAGGAGAGCACTGCTAATACTGGTATGGCAAGCTTCCAGGAAAGGGGAGCTGAACTTCTCCTCTGACAGTCTCCACAGCCACTGCTGGCGTTGCTACTTCTCCCGTTATTCAAACAGATACTATTTCTTTGGCTTATGTAAGTTCCAGTGAAGAGCTTTATAGAAGGAAACGTATCTCACTGCTCCCCCATGCAAGGGGTTGGATGTCAAGACAGGAAACCAGAGCAATACCCTAAATACTTACGGTATTTTCAGCAGCCATTCCAACAGCAAAAGAGAACCTTCCAGATAAAGCTTAGTCTGAAAAGCGAAGATGTAATCAACAGTGCTTTAATAATCATGCTAATTTTTCAGCTACATTCTTCCACTACTCATGGGCACAGAATCACAAACCATGGTACTTCTACTTGGATGCTAGTAGTTATCCTTTAATTATGTATGCACTAGGCTTAATGCTTTAATGATTACTAAAGCAGTTTTAACACATATGCAGAGCACTGTGGGAATCTTATCAACCTTCAGGTGAGGAAACCTCACAACTAATCTCTTCAAAATCAAATTATGATAAATATCACACTTTTTATTTAAGCATTCATGGCCTGTTAAATGTTCTGAGTCTTAAAAAAAAAAAACAACAAAGCAGCCAGTTCACAATGTGCAAAGTCAAAACCCTTTCAAAAATATGAGATGTGGCTGCATGCAGCAATAGTTGCCCTTCCAAAATGACAAACTTTAGATACTTGTCCCAAGATCATATTTTTGCGTTTCTGGGTATCGAGCAAGACTGGAAAGCACTTTTCTCTATGTAATTCACAGCATTATTTCGAGACTATAGATGCTGGAGAGTCTCCTTCCTGTGCTGTAGAAAGGTGCAGAAGGTAGAAAAGTCATTGCAAACAGCGCTTCACGGGGTGGCTGGCTACCTGTTGGCTTTTGCATGATCCTTGACTATGAAGCTCTGCAGTGAAGCTTGTCATATCAGTGATAAGTTCATCAGAAGAAAATCTGTGATAACCATTTCTTGTCCTTCCTGTTCTCATTTTAGTGCTTTACAAATCTCTTTTTCACCTATCTTCTACTTTAATTAGGAAGACCTCCTCTCTTGAGGTCCATTTCTTCTGGAATGGATTAAGTTGATTATTTCACAGAATTACAGAATCTCAGGAATTGGAAGGGACCTTAAAAGATCATCCAGTCCAATCCCCTGCCGGAGCAGGAACACCCAGATCAGGTCACACAGGAACGCGTCCAGGCAGGTTTTGAATACCTCCAGAGAAGGAGACTCCACAACCTCCTTGGGCAGCCCCTTCCCTTCAGTCACCCTCTCCGTGAAGAAGCTTTTTCTCATATTTAAGTGGAACCTCCTATGTTCCAGCTTGCACCCACTATAATTTGTTAAAGGAATAGATAAAGGTCTATGAACAAGTCATAAAATCTTACTTATACTTTAGTTAAAAAGTCTATTTAAATGGAATTCTCATTCTGTGATCTAAGTGTTAGATCAGGATACTTAAATGGCTGTGTGCTTGTGGATGGAAAGAAACAGAAAACATAACTTCATGGAGCAGGAGTGGAAGAAACAAACGATGAGTTGGGTGGTTACTATAGGATCAGGAATGATGCAGGACAGCAATGGCATTTGCAACCTTGCAGGTGACAGAGAAGTAAGAAGAGAAAGTGTTCTTCAACAAGGCACCCTTAATACCAAAAATTATCCCTTAGAATGAAAGAGCACTATTTAAAAAAGCAACAGATGCAGCTGAACTGTAAAACAAAATACTGTTCCTGACACTGAGGCAGGAGCAAAAGAAATGAAAATTATCAGGCAGTAGCAACACAGAGTTCTAATTTGGCGAAGAGAACACACAGGAACAAAATATTAAGCATAAGACCTCTTTCTATTGATCCTCATCTTTTAGCAAATGCAGCAAGAACTGAACAGAACTCTGCAGTTACAAAGGAACGGAGGTGAGGGGCAGGGAATTCCACTGACGCCTTATTTCTGAAGTGTCCTTGTACCATGACTCGAGATGTTTCTCCAATTCAAAACAAGTAATAATGTAACCAGAAAAACAATGCTAGCATTCTGTTTTTCTTCATCTGCTTGTTTTTATGTGTATTGCTTTTCCTTCACTTGAACCTACTAAAAATACTTGGTGGGGCGACACTGGTGAGAGACTGAAGTGTTAGCAGAGGTAGAGAAAAAGCAACAGACACCACACACGAGATTTGAGGCAGGAAAGAGACATCAAGTGCTCAGGACGAAAAAATGACTCTGCATAGACTTCCTGCCTGCTATCACGAGCAATGGACAGGAGCAGCAGATGACCTAAAGATGAGACCAAGAAGGAGAAAATACCAATTACCCCTAACATTATACAAAACTGAATATCCAATGATGGATTTAAATGACTACATCATGCATTAGTTACAGAATATGTTAGCATATAAATTCCTACTGAACTTACCAAAAGTGTTGGTCTGTCCTGTCCCCTGCTTTGAAACAGTTCAGCTGTCTCATTCAAGCAGGTCATTCAGCTATGAGTGAGTTAGACCCCTGGTCTCCTGTGCCACCTTCTGTGAGATGACCAGGTTCCTGAACGGAAGCTTCCTCGCTGTTAGAAGTACCAGTACAGATGGGGCTATCAAAATGTAGATGGCAAACAACAAAGCCTTGACACAAAACCACTGAGTTCTTCACAATTGCTAGAAATTCAGTAGGCTCTAAAAAGGCTCATTTTGGCTTAAATGCTGTTAACTACTGCAATTTCATTCCCATTTTGTCACGCTGACTAGAATGTTTGCCTGTGTCCCCTTCTCTGTCTTCATTAAGGTACTAGTCTATCTTCACTTTGCCAAAATAATTAGAAAATATATAAAAATTCAGATGTACCCATGCCGACTTCTCAGCACCAGATGGGAGTGAAGCACAAAGTGAGACTGAACCTCAAGTGTGACTGCATTTGCAAAACAACCAGGAATAACTTAAAAGCAAATGCTCAAAAGCTGGAATTAGGAAGGCCATTAAGTGACAGGTCACCGTTTGAAAGTATGGAAACATTAAACTTTTAGGATAACTTCACAACAGTCAGCACACAGTCAGAAATAGACTAGCCCATGGAAACAGACAAAGTTATATCCAAAACCACAACATTCACTAAGTTCCCCTAATATAAGTCAGTTTACTCTAAGAGGCATTCACTTCTACTCTCGGGCAGGAAAGTTTTACCCCTCCTACTCCTATAAACATAATCCTGATGTTTAACAACATAAGCTTGAGTAAAGTGATTTGTTTTTTTTCCTGTTTTACCCAAAACTCCAGATTTAGAATAGGTAGATCTTTGCTTGACACATCACAGTTCAAATATATTTTCAGTAATTTAGTGAGAATAACAAATACAAGTGTTCAGGCTGCTCTAAATAGGTAGACTTTAATCAGGTAAATAATCTACTTACATGGTATTCTTCAGTCTATTCACATAGATACATTACTGTAGAAACAAGGAAAATAGAAGATTCACAGCAAAGAGTATCTCATTATTACAGGAAAGAAGTCATTAGGTGCTTCAGCTAACATGTAGTTCCTCAAAACTAGAAGGATGCTACAGGTGACTATTTTGCCCCTCTTTCATTTGCTTATCACTGCTGGCGCCGCCTCTTCAACTCTGCACCCACCAAGCTGGCTACAAGTCCTCTCCTAACTACTCAGTCCCACCATTAGCTCTAGTTTTTGTGCTGAAATGGGTCAGTGCTGCATAATTCATCAACACCTGAGCAATCACAACTGAATTAACACGGTTAAACTGGTATATTCCCACGCCTTGGCAACAACACTAGCGTCATTACTGAGGAGAGGAAAAATAACATTCCCCAACATTGCAGAACTTAAATTAAGTCTGTCCTCATTCACACAAAGGATAACACCAAGATACCTTATTTCAGATTCATCTTCAAATGCCATATTAGAACTTGTCCTCCATCCTCACCAAGGAAGGAAAACAAAACCCCCAAGAGTCAGCAGCATAAGGATGCTCCCAGCACTTAGCGATGGACCACTTTGTTTATTTTTTTGTATCAATGTGTTTTGTGCTTCCTATTTATGATACAGGTTATTATCCACAAACATTATAAATAACTTTGAAACAGTTAGTCACTGTAACTAAGGCAACGAGACTCCCACTCAATTTCCAGAAATAAGCATAGAGGAATAGAGGTAAGAACGAAATAAAAAGTTGGCAGGAGCAAGAAAGCAAATGATCAAATATTAGTTTGACCTCCGGAAGGCCCAGCTGACTAGAGAAAAATAAAAGGCACAGCAACTGAGAAACAAACTAGCTGCTAAAAGATTAAGTGAAGGACATGAAGTGTGTAATACCCCAAAAATTTAATTTCAGTCACCATATTCCACAACCTATTTCAGTGAACGGAAACAAGGACTGCAATTTGGGAATGTAACAAGCCACATCAGAGCAGACTGATAGTTCAGTCTCAGCAGCTACTAACTAACTAGCTTTCTACAGCAATCACTGACTTAGTCATGGGTACTAAGGAAGTCACTTCTTCAGAAGCAAGCGTGCCTTTGCCTCAGTAATTTTCCCCTTATATTTGCTTCCAAGTAATGGTCACAAACCTTCAATGCTATCTACATGAATAGACCTTTATACACTCACAGAAGGCCAGTAAGTTAACAGGATCTGCCATGAGGATCTGACTGCAGAATCAAGGCTTGCTTTGTTTCTCCCCCACCTT
>VZTM01001478.1:0-31145 GCA_013400555.1 Jacana jacana | reverse complement strand
CAGGATGGCCAGGGGCGGGGCTTTCTCCTGGCCACGCCCTCCCAGCCACGCCCCCGCCCCGCTCCTCGCGCTCCCGAGGAGCTTCCTGAATTAACCGCTCGTCGGCATCAAAGGCGCCCGCCCGCGCCACCGGCCGCGGGTCCAACCCGCGCTACCAAGGGCGATGCTGATTGGCCGGCGGGAGGCGGGGCGGAGTAAGGGCGGTGTTGATTGGTGGAGGCGGGCGAGGCGGGCTGGCGTAGGGGAGATGTGTGGTTGATGCGGTCTTGGGGAGAAGAAATGAAGAATGGTCGTGATTTCCCCAGGCTTGGCCTCGGCCGCCTGGCGAGAACAAACCTCGGGACGGGGTTTATCGGCACGGCTGGAGTGGGGGCTCGCCCTAGGCAGGGTCCCCTGGCCACCAGCGGTACTTGGCCCTGCCGAGGAAGGGTGACATAGCACCCAGCCGCAGCCCTGCAGGGTGCAGTCATCTGCTACCCGAGAGTTGGTGTGAACCCCTTGGCTGCTGAGGGGAGAAGGTGTCACCCCCCTCCCACGTTTGTATGACAGGAATGAGTCAAAGAGTTGCATCACCTGCTGGCCTTTCTGCTAATGTTGGGGGAGGATATGTTACAGCCTGGGAGTTATCTAGGCCCAAGGTGGGTGTAGGTGCAGGGTGGTGCTGCCCGCTTCTGCTGCCTCCTGGCAGGAGTGGAGTGACCGTGGCAGAGCCTGGCTTCGGGTCTGTGCCGGTGTGGGAGTAAGGAGGAGCATTGGTAGAACCGGCACCCACGCTGGGTGGCCTCAACAGGCCAAACATAGGCACAAAGACATGCTTTGATGTGTTATATGGTGAGATGGAGCAGAAACGTACAAATGCAGTGCTAAGATAGAGTCAGCTCTGAAACTAGTCTGTTTCACTAAGTATTAAGCATTCATCTGTTTTTTGGCGGAGGATTGGTGGAGATGTCGCGTGTGTAATTCTCATCTGTTTGCAGGCTTGGTTGTAGGCTGCTGTCCATGAAACGCAAAGGACATCTTCATAGATAGGACTTTAAAATTGTCTTGAGAAAGGAACAAAAAGCAGCTTGCAGAACACTGAAATTAGATGAAGTGTTGCTCTCCCATGAAATAACATTGTGGCTGGCCAGCTCAGCATGATAACTATGATTTAGAAGAGTTATTTTCTCCTGGAATTTGATATCCACTCTCCCCTCTACCCTGCAAAAACAAAAAACCCAACAAACAATCCTGAAGAGACTGCATATTTTGGAATTGCATACTGCTACAGACAGTGCTGTTGTGAGTGTTTGAAGTTTCTTGACTTTCCTATAGCATCAAGATGGACAGTGACTTCTCCTTGACATTCCACGTGTAGTTAAATCTACTTAGACTTTAGTATTTCCTTAAGAAAAAAGTTTAATAAAGCAACTAAATATATTCTGTGTGAACCCTTGGTTGTGTGGTTTTGCCCCCACTTGTGTGCTTGTTGATTCCAGTAGGAGCCTGGCATGTGAATGTATTCTCTTGATGAGTGGTAATGTGGGAAAAACAGCAGGATTTTCTCTAGGTGCTAGCTGAGGCACATCTTTGAATGTATGGGGCCTGATGGGGAATGCTTGTTTATGTGATTTTATTTTAACCAATTATGATTGTGATCTTATTTTACATGGCAAAGGAAAAAAAACCCCTCAACATTGTTACACTTTAAAAATATTTTTTCTTGGCATCTAGATACATCCAGAAATGCTGATTATAGTAAGTAAATGTTTTAGTTAATTTAGTCCCATGTTTTAGCACTTGTGCATTCTACCTGCTTTTTTTTGCTCGATTGTGAATGAAGGTGTATTGTATACAAATAGGAAACAGGTAGCTTTTGACACTGTGCAAAATGGTTGAGGACTGGGATAACGGTGAGTTGTGGTAAAGAGACTGATGGTTGTGGAAATTAGAGATAATTTTATCAATGCAGTCAGTGAAGTAGAAAATAACATCCAGAAATGTTGCCTTTGTCTGTCCCCAAATTAGACTGCTCCTTTCCAAAGTGAAAAGTATGTCCGGGAGCTGATAAAGTTCTGCTTCCTCCTGTGAGGCTTATCATTTTATGGAGTTATTCAGAAAAACATCAGCTATTTCCAGTAATTTCTTTATGTAGACGAGTCTTTGCACATGAAATTGTCCCACCTGGAGTCACTGTCACCTCTTGCAGGTTGGAGCCAGGTGCCGTTTCGGTAGGGGAAGGCGCGTCTGTATTTGATTCCCTGGCTCCTTCCTCAAACACTCAGGCTGCAGCCAGGGACCAGGCCTGCTAGTTTTACCTTATGTGCTTAAATATGTCATCAACCAACTGAACTCTGACCCCAGATCATGGCTTTTTCTTTCTTTCTTTCTCTCTTTCTCTCTTTCTTTCTCTCTTGCTTTCTCTCTTGCTTTCTCTCTTGCTTTCTCTCTTGCTTTCTCTCTTTCTTTCTTTCTTTCTTTCTTTCTTTCTTTCTGTCTTTCTGTCTTGGAAATGAAAGCCTCCAAAGTTAAATGTAAGAGTGTGGTAAGGAAAGGAGCACCTCTTGTTCCTTTATTGCCATGTATTCCAGGATAACTCCACCTGTGTTATTTTCAAATGCTGTGTTACAAGTGTCTGCCCAGGTGTCCCTTGGGAACATTAACAGCACTCTGCATTGACATACAAACCTACTGGAAGCCAGGGCATTTCTGATAATGCTCAGAATATACATCTGAGAAGGGAGAAATTTCCACTACACCCTTTTCAATGGGTGGGTTTGTAAATTATTAGCAAGGCAGCCCTCCTGAGGGCTGGCTTTCGGCAGGGTGCGATGGGCTTTGGCTGCAGAGCTCCCATTAGCATTAATGCTCAATCCTCAGTTGTAACCTACCCCAGGGTGTGTAACACTACCCGGTGTTTTACAGATGGGACCATATGGTCTGCGCTCGAATACCGTGGGACCGTGGGATCCAGTTGAAGAGGCCGCGGAAACCTCACGCTGGAGATGTTTGTGAACTCATCTGAAACATGCTCATGTTTTATTCAGTTTGCCAGGAAGGCCTGGATATTTAGCTCTTTCTAACCGAGGCTTTCAGCCCTGGTGGAGTAGTTTTGTTTTTTTTTTCTTGTTCTTCTACGCGAGTAAACAGGCACAGAGGTCGACAGACTTACACAAGGTCATGGCATGAGTCACTGCTCTGCCTAGGAATAGAATCCAGGAGGCCTGATTGCCGCTGCCCTCCTCGAACACTGTCCTGTACTCCTAAATGAAAGCCAGACTGATTTTATTTTTATTGAATATGAGGTGTCTGAGATCAATATCATGTTATAATTTCCTATGGAGAAACACATTTCTCTTTATGAGCCTGACTCAGCATTCCTCGGGAGCTAGTCTTCCGATGGAAACCGCACTCGTTCTGTAGTGGTAGGCTGGGAGCATCATCATAAAGGATTTTACACATGCTGTGACACATTGTATCCATCAAAATCTAAACAGTCAAGGTTTTGTAATTCTGTCCCAGATATTACACTGGCTGTTCATAGTTACCGACTGTAATGGAAACATATTGAATATCATAATGGCATCGTCAATCAAATATCATCGATTGGCATTTCGAAAGCACCATTTTGCTTGTGGGTGCTCATTTGACCAATTTCGTCCCTGTTTGGTGCAGACAGGAGGAGAGAGAACTTGTGTGCCCTCCTTATTCAATGAGCTAATTTATTATCTGGAGGAGGGTAGGGTGTCCTTTGTACAATCAGCGAGTGGCAGGGGCCTGCCAAGGGCCGGCTCTAAACTTCTGTCAGTCATGTATTATAAGGAAATTCAAGTAGAAGGGAGAGAAAACAGAAAATTAAGAATATAGAGAGTGAGGCAACAATGGTAAGAAATTGTATCGCTTGCATTTTGATGGGAACAATGTTGTGGGGTGTTTGCAAGGTGTTTGGTGTGTCCTTATGTTGCCTAATTGCCCCTATCCCCGGTAAAAATTATGTCAAACAAGGGGATACAAAGATGACTTTTACGAAGGTAGATATTTTGGCTTGAGCTTGTGTATTAGAAATCATGTTCATTTCACACTTCTTTTACCTTAAGTAACTTGCAACCTTTTTCTTCCCCCATAAAATTAACTTTATCTTCTTCAGTGGGATAAAACAGGGTCTAAAGGAGGCATAAGAAAGGAGTAAGGGACCCTAGGCTCTAAGCTGATTTTTACAGAGGAGAATTTTATCCCAAAACTTGTTATGATTTCTTTTGTTAATGTCTCAAAACTGTCCAAACATTAATAAGAAGTTGTTCACCTTTAGGACTGTGAATATAAAAGACTTAATTCTGAGTAGCTGTAAAGCCAAAATGAACCTAGTAAAAATTAAAGAAATAAATTGTACTTCTAAACGTAACAGAGCCAAGGAAAGAAAAAAAAGCATAATTAAAATATTTTCTAGTATTTGCACATTCCATGATGACTCTGTCTTAAAACACTGAATACCAGCACCCTTATACATTCTCACATCAACCTGAATTAGTGTTTGTAGAATAGAATATTTTGTTATATATTTATTTACATAAACAAAAGAGAATATTTGATTAATATTTTATTTTTTTAACCAAATATTCTGGTTTGTTTATATAAATAAACGCATGCCTAAAAATGCCCTTTTGCCATGCTTATTATACCTCAGAATGGACCGTATTGACTAACTGGAAACTCCAGTGAGATGTGATCTTGCAAATTATTTTTTCAGGCTTGGCCAGTTCTTCAAAGAGTAACACCCAAAGTGAAACACAAAAGAGAACGTTTTAGAATCATAGAATCATTTTGGTTGGAAGAGACCCTTGGGATCATCAAGGCCAACCATCAGCCCTACTCTACAAAGTTCTTTCCTACACCATATCCCTCTACACCACATCTAATCTATTCTTAAAACACATTCAGGGATAGCAACTCCACCACCTCCCTGGGCAGCCCATTCCAGGCTCTGACCACTCTTGCTGGGAAGAATTTTTCTCTAATGTCCAGCCTAAACCTGCTCTGCTGCAGCTTGCAGCCATTCCCTCTCATTCTATCACTGATTACTCATGAGAAGAGACCAGCACCAACCTATCTACAATGTCCTTTCAAGCAGTTGTAGATAGCGATGAGGTCTCCCCTCAGCCTCCTTTTCCTCTAACTAAAAGTCCCAGTCAGTCATCTTGGCTAGCTGAAACCTTGATGCACCATAAAAGTCTTGAGACGTTTTACCTGACCTGCTACACCAGGAGATTTTGTTAGAGATGCATTTCACTAGCTCTCTAGCAAAGTATTAAATAGAATATGCAGAAGTAGTGGAAGTATTAAAGTGGAAAAGCTGATTTTCATGTGAGAAACAAAACAAAAGCTCTGACTTCTGCACGAGAAGTTTCTGAGCATCTGAACCCCTCACTTTCTGGTGACGGATGATGTACTTCTAACATCCCAGCCCGCTGCTCGTTTAGACAAGAGGATTTCTGTGTACCTGGATTTCCTCTCCTGATGAGTGAGAGATGCCTCATTGTCTGTACCCTGTGTTTTTGCCTTCAGAGTGGTTTGGTTTCAATTGTGGGCAAAGTGATTCCAGTGGATAGTTTACATATTTTGTCATAAAGCACTTAAGTGGTCGCTGGGGCAGGGGAGCGAAGGATAAGGCATGTTTTCAAATAGCCAGATTCCAGCTGAAATGAGACCTCTGAACATCAGCTACATCTAACACAGCGTGGTCTCAGAAGGAAGGTCGGTTTGGGACTCTGCTTTCACGTTTCCCTTTTACATTCAATATTGCAGGAGTACATGCCATGGAAATGGGACAGCGTAAAGAAGGGTGATGGTGAGGAAAAGCTTGTTTTACCAATACCATAGTTGCTGCAGTAATGGTCAACTTTCTCAGCTCTCGTTCTCCTCAGGACTGGAATATAAACCAAAATGTCACAACTAGGCACACATAGTCTCACCTAGAAATTATTTATAGCCTGCTGCCATTTTATGTAAATGGCTATCACATACACGAATGTAGGAAAGCAGCTGTTGACAACCTCAGATAAAACTTTTAAGTTCACAAAATACACTTACAGGCTCCTTAATTGCTACAGCAGAGAACATTCCATTGCCCAAATGTAGTGGAAGGATGATCGCTGTTCATCCACTGTAGAATAAAGATTCTGCCATAAAGAATATCCATGTTTAAAGCTGGTTTTTTTCATGAAGTATGATTTTTTTAAATACTTTGATGATGTACGTGCCACACAGATATGTATGTAAACTCCTCTCAGATAAATACTTTTATCATCTAAAGGAATAAAGTGCTTGAGGCAGAAGACAGAAATCTCCGGGAAATACACTACTGTGATGAATATATTTGTCAACTGAGTGCCATAGTGGTGAATTTCAGGGAAGATGAAAAGGTTTTTCATGACAGCAAGAAATTTGTAACTCAAAGAAGAGAAAATGAAGCAAACAGTTTGCATTTATCTTTGCATCTTAATAGACAACCTTATTCCTGTTTTCATGATGTTGTCTTCATTCTCATGCTAAAGGACTTCCATTTGTATAAAATATTAAAAAGAAATGGAGTCATACAGGTACGGGTTAGTACTCTTGTCAGGCGCAGTAGTTAGAGAACCCAATATATGGTTATTTTAGTCCGAGGTTTTTCATTAGTATTGACTCTAGAGCTGCTTTGGAGTTGGCAGTTGACGTGCACAGAGAGAACACCTACAACTTCATTATTAATTACGATTTGATAACTTGCTCCCCCTGACCTCCCCTAGAACGTATGCCATGAGATGTGAAATCAGAAAAGTGTCTCGTCTCTTTGACAGCTGGGTCTACCACTTCAGCGCTGAAATCAGTGTTTGTTTTCTTTTAGTAGGTGCAAAGATTGAGCCCCGAAAGCGAGCAAGCTGCAGGCAGTGTGTTTTCTGTTCAGGAACAGTACCCACCAGTGTACTCTCCCTCCTTCCCTGCCACAGTCTGAGTTTCTTAACTTATAGGGCATGCTGCACAGCCTGTATTTTCTGGAGTTTTTTAAAGAGCAAAGTATGATACTTTCCTTGGAAAAGTGGAGAGAGTAACATCCAGATCAGCCAGCACTGGAATGAATATAATTAAAGCTTTTACTGAAGATGTTAACACCAGATATTCCCTAAAGTACTGACTGTAGAGTTCTGCATTGCCATGAAGAGAAAATTTGCTAAATTTAAATTTATATACACAGAAATAGCATAATTAAATTGAAAGACTGGAAAAGTTCCATGTAACATATTTGGCAATGGTTCTCTCCCAGCTACTGGTCGGTGTGACACAGTGTTGGTTTAGGGAAAATCTGTGATTGCACACATGCCCATTAGTAACCGAAGCAGAACGGGAACATGTAGTGAAAATGCTGCACACAGAATGGATTTTTTTTTTTTTTTTTTTCCTAAACCACAGGTTTTGCAATTATATAAAATATTCTCAAATGAATGGATTAGGTTTTCGGGAACAATGTCATGCAATCATACCGTGGAATTCAAAAGACCTTCTGTTATCACAGTAGGTTGCAAGTTGAATATCCTCCAAAATACAAATCTTGGAAGAGAATTGCTATTAGACCTGCTGTAGGTGCAATGCTAAGTAGCATCCTCCTTCCATTTGAAATATGGCTCAGGCACACCCACCGACATATAAATATATGTTGTACCCATGTAAATATATATATTTCTTTATTGCTGTCATTTAAAGCATGCATTTGGTTATATGTGGAAAGTTTCATCCTATTGCTATTGTTTGCATTAGCACTATAGCTAAGATTTCCCACCATGAGGTTCTTTTGCAAATTTCTCTAAATATCAGAACAACTAATTTCCAGCTGAACCAAATCCATTGCAGTCTGCGTGAGCACAGACCAAAAAGGCAGTTTCTGTCCCAGAGACCATGCCCTGCAAACCTGAGGCAAGCTGCAGCGGTGCAGGACATGGAGATGAGGTGGCAGTGGTGGCTGGTGTCATCTAACAGGTAACCTGACCAGTGCTGGGTGTGATGATGGGTGGGGGTTGTGGCTGGATTAGCTTTTGGTGGGCTCCTTGCTCCCGGCAGGGCTGCACAACTGCTGGTGCCTGCAGCAAAGGGGCAGGAGTGCCTGAGCAATGGGAGCTGAACCTTATGGGGGTCCCTCCTGCTGGGGGTTTGTACTGAGGAGCTTATGGCTGCAGCAGTGTCCAGCTGAAGGTCAGAGCTGCTGACCTGCTCGGGGTGATTTCGAAAGTCTGAAACATTCCTGACAACGATAAACTGATGAGGTCAGGGTGAGAGAGTCTGGCCATGCTTTTAACACCTCCAGAAAATAAGTATGTCCATCAGCATCGCAGGGCATAAGGAGCCCCAAATCCACAACTCCCTGGGCAGCTTTTTGACAGAGGGAAGCAATCAGGTGTGCTGCATGGTTCTTCACCCTGTGGTGCACCTTCCCCCCCAGCCACCCAGAAGAGCCAGCCGCTCACCATGCACTGCGGCTGGTCGGAAAATGGATGGGCTGTACCGTGGGGTGGCATCCAGTGCTAGAGATTATTAACAACTTCACTTGCTGAGACCAGCTAGAATTGTGCCTCGCCTTGTGCCAAGCAAATCAAAATAAAATGTAGCTCAAAAGTTCTTGTACTGGCTAATACATCTGCTCCTCCCCCATGAGAAAACCCAACCCAGCCCCTTTCACCTGACTGGTGCTGACATTCACATCTTCAGGGCTGAGGCACCACCACCCTCTCAGCATGGGAACCCAGCAATGTCCTCGGCGCTGACACCTGTGTACTGAGGAGCTTACGGCTGCCAGATCCTGCGTCAAAGGGGTCATAGCTGCTTAGCCCTCTGTCAACTCACAAGGCAAAGCTGAAGTACTGTGCAAGGCAAAGTGGTTTTGGCTGGGAATCAAGTATTCATCCACCTGAAATCAGTGTTTGTTTTCTTTTAGTGCTTTTGGACAGGCTCGCATGAGGCTGAGCTGTGTGAGGACACACAGGAGAGGAGGAGGGGGGAGAAAAAAGTTGGCACTTCAGTTACAGTAGTAAAAAGCTGCATATCTCAATGCAGGATATAGATCTGCCTGTGTATATTGGCAGGTCTGCGTGTGCTGAGCTGCAGATTTTCCCGTTGCAATCATTCTTGTGATTTCTCGTGGACTGTCAGCTATGTGGAGCTGGAACTGTCTCCTGATAGCCAATTTTCCAACTCTGTCAAGGCGCTTCAGCAGCATAATAAATAATACATATGGGCATACTCTGATCAACCATAAAGCCAAAAGGAGATATACATAATCAGAAATTTCTACTAGTTCACAGAAGATTTTGATCTTCAGAGGGTTTGTGAAATTAAATCAGCAGGATGGGGGGAAGCAGTATTTACCGAGGATGACTGACTCAGTAGTCTCCAGAGCAGGATGTGACCCAAACCGGTGTGTGACACACCAGCGCATCGGTGGCCCAGGAGCTCACCTGCTGGCACTGGGGACCGAGCTACTCACCCAGGGATGGCAGTGAAGAATTGTGGCCAGCAGCAGGCAGTGGGCACCTGCAACAGCAGCCTGGAAAGTGTTTATCTTCTAGCTTTGTTCTTCTGATACACAGGTGTCAGGTGTGCTGGGTAGATATGCTAGGTAGATGAACAGTCATCAAGATAAGGCTAGGTATATTTTCTGAATAGCATGAAAATCTTGCTGGTTGTAGCAAAGAAATATTCTAGTCCCCATGTTTCAAAGTTCTAAGAATGTGTACATTCAATGTCTCCCATGTCCATAAGTCTCAGGATAAGCTAGGAAATAAAGAGAATACATTTCTTATTTTTAAAGATCTCATGACTTTGACAGGCCTGACTCAGTATTTCTTAATACTTTATACAGCTCCCCCGAGCCAGCATAGTGCCCTCCTCGTCAGGAAATGCCAGGGTGGGAAAAGAGAGCTACCAGCTCTCTCTTTACTCTTTCCCATCCCTCAGCAGAGGATTCTCCTCATGGTGAGGCTGCTATCTGTCACTGCTGAGGATGTGAGCAGCCTCAGAACCACCACCAAGGACCCGCTTCTGCTACCTGGTCTGTCAGGCTGAAAAATACCTTCTTTCTTTCTGCTTGGGTTATTTTTCCTTTTTTTCTTTTTTTTTTTTTTTTTTCTTTCCTGCGCCGGCTCATTGTGCAGCCACAGCAATAATCCTACCAGCAATAGTCAAGGAGAGCAGGGGACTGGGTGAGAGGGGTGGGAGCTATGGGGCTGCTTCCACCAGCTGCTCCCCAAATGCACATCCCATTAGCACATCTGGGAGGTCTCGGGGTGCCCACTGCTTGAACTAGAGCCCTTCAGTCCTTCTTAAATTTGCTCTTTTATGAGTATGGTAGACACTTTGAGATTTTTCCTCCTACTGAAACAATGTAAAGAAGCAGTGAGATAGCTGCTGACTGTTCGTGTCAAAACAAACCCTTGTGCAGGACACAGTACATTTCCTTCAAAACATACAGGAAAGTGATAGTAATTACCTCACCAATTCCATGTGTATCTGGTTCCTTATTTTTGATCTGGAGCTATCCTGCTTCTATTTGACTCATTAATTCAAAACATCAGGCTTAAGAAAACTCTGGAGAGCAAACAAGGAAATCCTCACCATCTCTTTTGTAATGTAAACGTAGGTTTTATTTCCCTTCTTCTTAAAAAAAAAAGGGAAAAAAAAGTAAATGCATTTTCTTATGTCAGTTTAATTTAAAAGTAATAAAAGTATTTTATTTGCATTCATACTGACATATTTAGTGCTGTTTTTAAATAACTTTATTAGGTCTAATAATCTTTCCAAAAATATATTTGCATTTAACAATGTTTTACAGAACCCCATAGCTTACTCTCTGTGATATATCAAAAGAAATATGGGACACTTGCTTTGCATCTCCCACAGCAGTCTAATAAAGAAAACAGATAAACCAGTTTTCTCCTCCAATATGTGTCCCAAAGACAGTTTAAGGGAGCCTGTGGTCTTTTCTGATATTATATTTCATATTTATGCGCCATTTTCTAATCCTCTTTGTTGTTTGTTTTTTTTTAAAAAGCCTTTAATTTGAAAACATAGAATATATTCAAATCATTTAATTGCATGGTCAAGGTATGAGAAGGAATAAATTAACTTGAAGATGGTGAGGGACAAAGGACTAGCTGAAAAACTACTAGTTCTCCGTTACTACCATGTCTCTCCTAATTTGTAGCATGTGACAGATCTGGGTATCATACTGTAGCTGCTAAGCCCTGTGACTCGAGGATAGATCCCTACAGTTCTGGGTAACTGAATGGCACATGTTGGTGACATTTCTCTTGAAGGAAGTCAGAGCTGCCCTCCAAAATGTGTACCTGGGTTTCTACCTGTGAGCAAAAAAGCCAGCGCTGGATTAGCTTTTGTCACCATAAATTGTCAGTAGGTAGTCATTGTCCCCACCCTGGACAGGGGAGCTTGGCAGCCGTCAGGTCTCACAGGTTGTACACAGCTGTCAGAACATGTACTCTAGTGCCAGCAAAGATGCCATTTTTTATAATGTCATAATGTCACTATTCCTTATTGCATAATATAAACACATTTATTTGATGTTAAATCTGCATTGCACATATATAAATATATATATAATATGTGTATATGTATATATACATATAAATTGTTATATTTATCAAACAACTGAAATGGGTTCTAAAAAGAATGAAAGTTTCAGTCAGGTTCTGCCACACTCTTCAGCCCCTTTACACCACCCCTTCCAGTGCAAAGTTGTGCTAAAGCAGCTCCCCCATGGCTGGGTGTACCCAGGGGAAAAACATGAAAGGAAAAAAGTGTGGAGTCCTGAGGGGTTTATGCCACAGAGCAGAGGCTGGCTGGAGCAAGGTGGTAGTTGGGATACTCTTGAAACTGCAGGAATCTCCAAGTACACATTAGGGCTCTCAGAAGCTGTTGCCATTGTCAGGAACTGTTTGGCTGTTCTAGTCGAGATCCCCAGACCTGGGGACAACAGAGCACATGACTTGGTCCCCTGCTTGCTGGTTTTCCTCTGCTGGCTGCTCACTGGTGTTGGGGTATTTGCTTCAAAAAAGAAAACAAAACTAAAAAAACCTAAGAAAGCTGCTGGCTAACAGACCTGTGTGGCTCAATATTGTTCGACTCTTACTATGCCTGATTACCAAGATCACATAGGAAGTGACTACATTTTGTGTGCCAGTAACAGAAAATGCTGAAGTTTGATTTCTAGGGAAAGAACAAACCTATTAGATGATCAAAGGAAGCTATAACACAGAGCTGATCAGGATAAATCTAAAAGAACAGTGTAAATCCATTAAGCCGGTAATTGTCTATGTGTGATAACCTTATTTTAGATACTACACTTTTCTTGTAGTAATACTAAAACAGCACTATAAAATGTAGGGCTTCTTTTCATGTCTGCTCCATCCCAGTGGGATCTCTGCCTGAAATACTGCTCCAAGGGATGCAGCATATAATCAGTCTCTTTGAAACAGCTTCAGTAATGCTGAATCCATGTAAGTGTGGATGCCAATTATGCTAATGAAACTGCAATGGGACCGTGTTTCTAGCCATATCCTAACAGAGCTGTAAAACTATTGTCACACTCAGCAACTAAATTTGTGTAGCATATGACCATATAGAGTACTGAAACTTACTGTATGCTGGGGGCAATGCCAAATGTTCCCAAAACCTAAGTCTGCAAAGAAGACCAAGAAAGCCACAGGTAGCTGTGGAAAATGTGGGAATTTTCTCCTATATTCACCTTTCCATTTTATCTATATTAACATCTCCATAAGATGCAAGACTCATGCAAACAGTATCTATACTACTTTCCTTTCTTGCCCTTTCTTTCCCTCCAAGGCAATGCTCTGTCCTGAGGAGAAGGCACTGGGAAACCATAGTGGGCTAGCAAAAGTTCAGGGTGCCCTTAAAGCACATCTTTAACATCTTCTCTCCCTTTTCTGTTTTGGGGTGATAAGATTTCTTTCACAGATACAGCATTCATGGCCATCACTAACCATGTGTGTTTTTCCTTTTCCGCGCTTGCGTCTCACACAGCGGTTCCTGTGGTAAAGATAACTCTTCTTGCAGGTGAAAAGTGGGGGGTTAAGGACTACATATTGAAACACCTGCATTCCCCCCAGCCCTGAAAATGCCCTTCAACAGAGTAGTAGAATATGATCTCAGTGCATCAGCTCAGGCTGTAATTTCGGTTCAGGTTTGCAGACTAGATAGGCAGCACACATTTTTGCAGAGATGACACACGCACCTGTGCATGCTTAGAGTCTCTCCATCAGCCCTATAAAAATGTCTTTACAGCCTAGAAATGCTATAATCATCTCTGCAGTACACTGTGGGTCGAGGTACAAATCAGCTTATGTGAACAACACTATTCAGGCTACTATAAAATCCTGCTGCGGACACTTCTAGGGTGTGGTGGGAGTAATTAATATAGATCATGAGAAGACACAGACAGGAGCACAGATTCATCAGAATTAAAAACCTTCACACATGACTGGTCAGGAAAAGAGCAAATGGCAATGTAAGACTGACCTGTCTTTATGTTATCGGGCTATTACTTTTTGCACAGGTAGAAAGTCCTTCCTCACTATTTTTTTTCCACATTAAATCCTATCAGTGTCAGAACGGTTCCAGGACTGCAGTGTTTCAGCAGCCCTTCATCCATTCTTCCTGCACACTCGTTACTGATCCTACAGTCTCACGGAAATGGCTATGAAATCTCCATTGCTGCAAACACATCTGCCTCCAGTTCTATCATCGCTTTGTAGACCATGACAATTGCTGTCCACAATCTTTTTGTAAGAACCAATGAAAACATACGAATGTTAACCTTTGTTCAGTTTACAAGGCAATAATGTCTTGTCAGTTTCCCATTCTCTCAGCTTTGAAGGGACACCCTGCTAACCAATCTGATTGCATGACAGGTGAGGGATGCCTGGAATTACCACTCCAGTTAAAGGCTGAGACCCTTTGAGGGATAGACTTTGTTCTCTGTCATGCCTGCAATCCATGCTAATGTTCCTCCCTTACTGCACAGGCCATTGGTTGAAGAGCGAAGGCAGCTTACAGTGAGGAGGGTGGTCCTTGAGTCCCCGAGCCACCTGCTCTGTCCCCACTCCACAGACTGTAGAGCTGTTCATGAAGCAGTTCCTAAGCCCTTGCCATTTGCAGCCAGTCCTTTGAAAAATGTATCTTCACAAGTTCCAAAATTAGGTAGAAATACTAATCTTGTCAGGTGTCTTGACATTTACTATGATATTTGATCATTAGGCTGCTCAGATGCCCCAAACACAAAGTAATTTCAAAATTAAGTTTCCAGGCACTGACATGATCACATAGTGCTGACAATGCTCAGAAAAATGAATATTTATTTCTCTCAAATAAAAAACGCTTTTTGAAAATATTAAACACATTTATTATTTGCTTAATTGATTCTAGATTATTATTTCTCTCTTACATACAGCTCTCTTTTAATTTATGTTTGCCATCTCCTCAGCACTCTAAAAAAGGATTTGTTTAGAAAAACAGAGCTGCCTTCTGTACCACAGGTAGCTTTGCCTTTGACTCCAGAGCAAAGAGCTGTCAGTGCCCAAGGGAGAGGGAAGAGAAAGTGCTCAGAAGGAAGAAGAGGAGCAAGGACAAGATCCTGTCTTAGCAAGGCAGACCCTTTCCTCTGCATTCCACTGGAGGCTTCAGCTACTGTTCATTGTGGAACCTGGGCTTGAGGAGTTTGCTGAACAGCAAAGAGCCAAGAAGTGTTGCATTGCTCATGTGTTTCTGAGGATCATGCTCTTTCCAGGTGTGATCTGAACTGATAAAATGCCTTCACGAAAACCTCATATGTCATTCCTGGAGTTGTAAAGGTAAGCACAAAGAATGCAGAAATACACAGATGGGAGGCTGGAACAAAAGGTAGGTGGAAAACTCAACGATTTTATTGAATTTGCCCATACCTTAAGCTATTTGAAGCTTTAGGGATTTCATCATTCCTTGCTTGCTACTCGCTGCTGCCACCATGTGTTACCACAATATTTTTTTTCCTGAAATACTAATGCCCCTTGAAATAGAACTGTGTATCTGCTGAGGGCAAGAAGGACCTGAAAATTGGTAAGACACTGCCCAAGAGAAAAGGTATGAAAAGGGCAAGCCATTCCTTGGAAGACTAGGCATTGCTGGAAACAGTAAAACAAACTTCAGAAGAGCCCTATAAACAAAAGCAGCAAATTCTGAATTGAGGACTCATGCTATTTCATACCAGTAGATTTTATGGATGAGTGTTAGGAAATGCCAGGCTACTGCAACTACGTACACTGACAGTCTCTCTCCTATGCCTTCCTCTTGCACTTGGATCTTTTTGTCATGCTTTTTGGGAAGGACAAATGCATTAGTAATGAATAAATGGGGATTATGCTCAGCAAAGAAGTTTCTTCCTAATTCCCATGATCTCGTAGTGTGCCTGTTCCCTAAGGAATGAAAGCTAGTCTTCAGTTTGGGCCTGTTAAGTATAATTGTGGACCTTTTTACTGTCAGTACAATTAAAAGTTTTTTTAACATTTGCTCTGTCTCCATGATACAAAATGTGGGTAAGTTTTACCTATGTCATTACAGACTGCATTAAAAATTAATGAGGCTCAGATCCAGCAGGACAGCAAATTCCTACAATCTAATTTTCTCCCAGTGCAGCTTGATTCTCTGCTAAATTTGTTTCATTTTAAATGACTCTTAAAGGGGATGACATTTAAGTGACAACTGTTGATAGGTAATCACAAGCTTACTGCGTATCACTTCAGTGGAGTATCTCAATACAAGAGGTGAGGTTGACCTAACAATTTGCTGGTTTCTGGTCCTGTTGAGGGAAGCAGGGAGCGTATGCACAGCTTAACTGTTCTCTCTTCCCTCTGTCTCCTAAGGTCTGAAAGCACATGCCTAGGTGTAAATGTGGCGTTACCAGTTCTCACATTGGTTAATGTGTTACCAGAACGTACTCCTGGGCCAAGGAGTGATTCGGGATGTCAGCTTTCACTTAAAACAAAAAAGCAGGTTTGGTTTCCAGCTTTCGTGACTGAGAGAAAATGGATGAATAATTCTGGCTCCAAGAGTGACGCTGAAGATGTGTATTAAATCATGTGATTTTTGTAGCCACTCAGGTTTTCTGAGAGACTGACTGCTTATGCATATGGTACTGCTGAAAGTTTGTCTGAAGTCAGTGGTCCTCTACACATGCATGTTTCCAGCTGAACCTGTGCTTATATACCTTGCTGTATCAGTGTGGTGGGAAATGACGGAGAGAGAGCGCTCAATCAGGACTTGGTGGAAAAGAAATACTCTTGGTGAAGAGGAAATGGGAAAGACAGATATGAGAGTCTGATCTTGCTTTGTGTAAAATGGAGCCTATTTAGGAACTAATCCTGCTTTTGCCCAGATTTTTAACTCTAGTGCCTATAAAGAGGTTTTTGAGAAAACAGAAGCAGCTTCTTCACAGCGGTGCATTGCAAGGACGCATGAGAAAAAAGCTGTAGCTTGAAAGAGGAGGTGCTGTGACTGGATATAAGAAAACATCAGGAGAGCGGTTGAGGATGGAAAGACACTGCCCAGAGAGGTTGTACAGTCTGTGTCCTTGGAAGTTTTCAAGACTTGAGTGGATGAAGCCCTAAGCATTCTGATCTGCTCTCATAGTTCACCCTGCTTTGTGAAGAGGTTGGACAGGAGCGCTCCTGAGGTCTTTTCCCACTTGAGTTACTCCATGGTGCTGTAGTACTACGAGCCTAAATGCCAGTAAGAGCAGTCTTCAGCAGTGTTGAAAAGTAACCATTATGCACTGACATTAAAGCCTATATTTTAATAAACAGGATTGACTGAAGTAGTTAGTCTGTGTTTTCAAGGGATGGTTTTCAAAGTATTAAAAAATTTGGGACTCACATTTTATTCTGTGGGGTCAAAACACCTTTACTGATGGGAGGAGAGAGTGGAAGGAAATTCTGACTTGTTTTTTAGTCAGTGTGATGTTAGTGTAGGCATCATCTCTGTCATCACCCTGTGTCCTATTGAGCTGTTTTCAAAAATATAGAAAGAACAAAGTCACTTCTGTAATAGGACCTAGGTTCCTCAGATGGAATGAAGTTCATTATTTTGAGCCCCAGTGCTTTCCACTGCCAGCCCTCTTCAGACGTGGCCCAGTTTGGGGCCTGGTGGCAGACATCTAACAGTCTGTCTCGGGCTGTCTCCAATATTATGTAATTAATATTGCATTTTCCTCCATTCTTTCCTCCATCCCCAGCACATCATCATGAAGTGCTTCACTGTAACACATTTACCTATTGCTTATTCTCCAGCTACTGGCTGTTAGTGAAGCAAGAAGAGAAGTGAATATAAACACCAGGAGTGTCTTGTCATTAAAAAAAAAAAAAAAAAAGATTTTGATTTCACTTTCTAGAACAGTGACAGTAAAGCACTACCTCCTTAGCTGATGGAGTCATGGCATTTTCTACTTGAGGGACAAGGCGGAGGAGAGTTAGGTCCTCAGTGTTGTGCTATTGTCTCTGATCCTTGCTTAAGGTTATATGTCATTACTGTGATGCTACGATGACATACATTCTTTTGTGCTTGGCAGAGGAAAGTGCCTGTGACTCCACTCATTTATTTCAAAGCTGCTCTGGGTGTCCTGAGTGCTCTATAATCTCGAAACAACCGGTGTTGCCTTGTTGGAGCTGTCACTACAGCATTTGATGGAAAACAGAAAGGGAAAAAAAAGTGTGTATTTTGGAGGATGTGAAGGGATTCAAATCAGTTTAGAAGGATAAATAAAGGCAATGTTTCTTTAACAAGATAATCCATATAAGACTTTCCTACCAAGTACAAAAGGATCTACATCAGCTACCTCTAGGGCAAGCATTAAAAATATTGCAAATGATTTAGGCAGTCATTAAATATGACCTTTGTTCTTGGCAGCAGCACAAGGAAAGCAAGAAATAATTAAGCAAGCGACTGTTGAAAGGACTACTGACCGATTTCAACACTGAGTTTGTTTTCTCCTGTGAGATGTTTTTGTTTCTTGTTCTTTCAATTTTCCCATGTTGAAAGTAAGACACAAATGTCATTTTAGCATCTACAAAACTAGTTATGGTAATTAGTGTTATACATTTAGAACTTGCATCAATTATTTTCATACGTACTGCAGCATCTAGCATTAATATTTATATTTTTATGTTTCTATTTTATGAATTTTTTAGTAATTCTCTAGAATCTGCCAAGTATGGTACAGTGTATTGCTGAGTTTGGAAAGAAGACAGCACTGGGCAACACACTCCTTCCAGGCATAAGAAATGAATAAGAAAAGTCTTTCAGTGCTTTGCCCCTTCATCTCACTTAGACAAACCAAAACAATCTAACTACACAAAGAATAGACTTGGACATCAGCTCTGACTACTGACAGCTGCTAAAAAGGGTTTCCAAAATGCCTAAATATTTAGCTACGAATCTCTTCTTGATTGTCTTGAAATTAGGCAGCTCAGCATTTGGGAAACCCCACAAGGGTTCAGATTCTTTAAGCTATTTAAGCAGTTGTACAAAGATTCGGATTCTTTTACTATAAAAACCCCAAAACATTTTACTTTTAGACATCTACTGAAACAAATTGGCAACTTTTCTCTTACCCTAAACACTTGCAGTGAGATGCAATACAGCAAAATACACAAGGAACCTCTTTAAAGCAAGTATATCACAGGCTAGTTTGCCTTGAATATCTGTTTTCTCATACAGTTTTTATGAATGAGAGAGAATATTTCTTGATATTATAAGAATTACAAATCTGATAAGGCTTTGAATCTTCAGATCTATTACAGCAGACACTCACTGGGATATTGAGCTCAGAAGACGATGGCTCTGTCTACCCTGATAAAAGAGGACAGAAAATGAAAATTGATGGCATTAGAAGTTGCAGGAATTCAAGTATTGAAGTAATGACAAAATCTTTCTCTCTAAATAGTAAAAACTGGACAGAAAGTTCTAGTAGAAAGTCAACCAAAAATAGATATCTGTTGTGTGCAATCACTTCTATTCCATAGCTTACCTGTCCCAATTTCATGCTAATATTTGCAATCAAGCTAATTAACATTCACAATTTCCAATTAAAATATATCACAAGTGAATAAATATAAATAATGCCATAAAGCTGTGAAAAGTCAAACATTAGTCTTGAGTGCTGTGAGCACAGATGGGGAAGAGCATGGATGTGGTGGAGAGAGTCAGGCTAAAAGCAACAAATAACGCTATGTTAGTAGACACTGTGTTTTATAAGCACAGATTAAAACAACTGGAGTTATCCTGTCAAGCAAGGAGAAGAACTACAGCAGGATGTGATACTTCTTGAAGTACATAAATGGTTAGAAAAGTGGAATGAATTACTATTTATTGGAATAATCTCTGTGGAGAAGATACAACCTAAAAGGCTTCAAATGCAACAAGGAAGATTTAGGTTAGGTATTAGGAGAAAATATTTAACCGTAAGGGCGAGTTGAAGACAGGACTAGAAGGTCTGGAGGAGCTATGCACTTTCCACCAGAGACTGGCCTTCATAACATCTGCCAAATGCAGGAAAGGTCTGGCTGGTTCTGCCGCAAGGCAGAAGGATGGACTAGATGAGCTCTTGAACTCCCTTCCAGCCCTCATTGCTGTGATCCTGAGATTCATCATGCTGGAAAGCCTTTCTGTAATTATGTCAACCAACAACATTAGTTCCTATATCAAAGCCATTTTATTCATGGAATACATGAGCACATGTGGATGGAAGTTCTCTGAGGAGTGAAGCATTTCATCCATCATTTCATTATCTTTTGTTTCTGAGTTATAACACAGTGCTGTGGCCTAACTCAAGAGACTTGTGAGTTATCAAGAGCCCTGTTAGTAGAAAACATCTGTTTCATTTCAATGTTTTGAAGGTTAGAGGCTAGATGCTCAGCAGTAGCTTAATTTCTGTGGCTTGAAGGGTTACTGAGAGACTTGTTTATGCCAAAAAAAATCAGGGGTTATTATTTTTTCTTGAGATAACATTAAGAGAGCCATTTTTATAAATCTTTAAATAATGAATGAACTTTCCTCCATTATTTTGCAACGTGTACCTCATAAATAACATGCCATTATGCTAGTCAGATCATAAAATTAAACTGATTAGAAACAAGTTAAATAACTGACGTAGCTTAATAGTCCATGTAAGTAAAATGCTAATGGTAGAGCAAATAACTTTAATAGTAATAAATAGGTTTAATAATGACATTGCATCACAATTAAGCTAATTTTTAGAAACACAGATGAAGATTTCTTTAAAAAGCAAATTAGTCTTGACAGCAAATACAATTTCAAGCCATCCATGGAGATAAGAACATGAAGTTGCATTACCAAATACATATGGCTTTTTTTTTTTTTAAATGGTGCCATAAGTGCAAGGGAATGTCTGCCAAGCATCTAAGTGTGACTATAAACCAGTGTCACCCGAAAAGGAATACCTACACGTGCACATCTGGAATTATCTTTGATCTTTCAGCTATAGGAAAGCAAGAACCTGAGAAGAAATTTAGTTCTCAGAAGAGCTGCTCTACATGTTGCTGGTGTTCCCCTGGACACCAAAACTAAGCTACTTCACCCAAACTTGCATCTTTTTGTATTTTCATTGAAGAGAAGTCCTCTGCCACTCTTACAGGAGTTCAGTTTCCTATGCCTCCACCTTCCTGGATATATTCCAGTTTAAATAAGAAAACTGCTATGTGAATTTCCATAAAATCAAATCCAAAGATTTCTCATCTTCCTTTATACTGATACAGTTTACCATCCTCCCCCCTGCTCCCAGGAGAGACTGAGGACACAATGCAGCAACCTGGGCAGGCCCTTGCTCTTACTATACACAGTCCTTGTAGAAAACAGCTTGGTGCTCAAACACCAATACAGAAAGAGCCCTTCCCAAGGTTCCCAAAAACTTGGGTTGTCCTTCCCAAGAGGTCTGGCCCATCACTTCCATTCTGTCCCTTGATGTGGACTGTGTTTGGATATTGTCTGCCCCTCCCTGCTCCTACCTACCCAGAGGGCTGGGGTCATTATATCCTGTCTTTCTGCATTTTTTGATTCTACACCTCATGAGCACTCTTTTCTGCAAGTGCTTGGTGTTTGCAGATTGTTTTTCCCTCAGCATGTTGAAAGAGCTGCTAGCCTTGTGGAAGACATCAGCTGGGAACATAAGAACATCTGATGAAATGCACTAGGAAGTCCATTAAACTCCCATCGTGGTTTGTCCTCTGTCATTAATAAGGTTGTTACTGTATCTCCTGTTTATCATCCCACCCTCCTCTTGAAGCATTTAATGTTTTTACAGCTTGTCTCTGAGGTTTTTTTACATTATTCACCGGCTATTCAATTCTTTTATGCATTGTAGAACAATAAAAAGGAGGTCCCCATCATGATTTCCCAAAGAATATGAGGATCAGGTAGATGTCAATGTGTATTCACTTACAGCTGTCTAAGGGAGCAGTCAGGTTTATTCTGTTCCTAGTCAGCATTTTCTGATTCTTGGGTGAATAGGCCCATCAGATCCTATTGCTCACCAGAAGCTATAATCAGAAACAAAATTCAGATGAGGCAATTTCTATTATTCTATAGTATGTAAGGTTAATGTCCTGTACTTTGAAATAATTCTTATTTCATTTCTAAAGGGCTTTAATATCTTTGCCTAAATATAAAACAATTTATATTCACTAGATGTATTAGTAATTGAATTATTGTATCTTAAAGCAGAATCATCCACTTTTCAGAAAAAAGAAACAAACCATCAAATCAAAACTATAATGAATAAGGAAGGATAATTCAAGTTACGCTTTTTGTTTCTTGCTACCCTGGCATCCTTCCTTCTACTCTCTTCTGTTCAGCTTAACTGATTAGACTTCCTAAGCCAATTCTTGAGCTAAACTAGTGCTCTAATTTTAGGTTTATCATATGGCCAACAAGACATTTTCTTTGTGCGATTCTGCAGTTTAGTTTCCACACAGTTGTTACTTGTTTGGGGGTCAGAAGAAGAAAGAACATTTAGACTCCTTTTCTGATTCAATCCTGTGTATATTTGCAAGGAATTTAGTTCCAAGAAAGCTCTAAATTATAAAATGCATGGCCTCACAACATGCTGCAAAGTGCTCATTATTTGGTATCCTAATACACTCTGCTATTGCTAACAGATGCTCCAAATACTGTTCTTAATTAAATATCAAGGGTTGGATTCAAATGTTGGTCGATGCCAGCAGAAGGTAGCACAAATCTTGGCACCAGGCCCCAGTTCAACAACAGGATAGTTGTGAATGCCTGAAACAGTCTCCCCTGTCTTGTGGGCAGTCTCCCCTGTCTTGTGGACAGACTTGCCAGACATCAGGATATGATGCACATGGTCTGGATTTTGGGGTGTTTCTCAGGTGTCAGGGCAGTAGTGCAGTCCAGATGGCTGCTTGACAGCAGGACTTGTGTACACTTTGAATATGCTGCTCTCCAATCAGGAGAGAGCTGCTTAGTCATCAACAACCACCACTACAAATCCTTGAAAAATTTAACAAAGATAGAGGGAGGAAAAAAGGGGAAATAAAATCACTGATGGAAGAACTAAGAACTGAGCTTAAACAATGCCTCTCTTTTCCTTATCAACTTACAGGATTTTTTCTGTTCAAGAATTGATGTGCAATAGTTTTAGATAGGACTGGAGACAGTAAAAGAACAATTTTTGGGGTGGGAAGTGGCTCAATATTTCCTGCATAATATTTACTAATCCAGCTGAAGCAATTATACTTCATTTTAGATCATTTCTTCTCATAGGTTCACATCTCTTTTGGAAAAGGATTTAGAGTTGCACAGCTGGGCTAAACTCTTTATGCTAAAGGCACTTACAAAATGAGGAGGGGAAAAAAAGGAGCAGGAAATAAAAATAAAAATGGAGGATGGGGCAGAAATTTGATTTTGCCAGCTTAGTTGCTTCTTGGTTCCTTTCACTAATTCACTGGTCAAGTTATTTCTTTGGCTTAACTGGATACCTGGGCTCAAAGTCATGGGTAGCCTGGGGCTGAGGAGCTAATAGAGCTAGAAAGCTTTCCAGGCTGGCTGTTCTCCCAGCCTCTGTTCTCTGTGTCAGGCTGTTAACCTCCCCAAAGGTCTATTACCTTCTTTCCAACACACAGATTTTAGTGAATTGATTAATATCCAATGGCTGCTTTTTGGTTTGTTTTTTTTTTTCTTTTTTTTTCTTTTCAAGCCCGTCCATTACAAGACCATCCCAGTTCCAGCTGACGAACTTTTTTTTACATGTCCAACTTCATGGTGTCTTATCAGCATTAAACTGCATTTCTAGTGGGTCAATAAAGAGTTTTCAACATGCCAGAATCAGGACTAGTTTTCACAAATCCACTCAGTAGACAAGCAAAGCCAAGGTATTAAGTGCAAGCTGCTTTGAGATGTCAACTGTACGACAATGAAGTTTAAAATTGTGAGGGGTGGTTGTATGCACCTCCACAATGATAAAACTGTTGCTTCATATATCAGTTATTTCTGACTGTACTTTTCTCTTTTCACTCAGCTGGTTTGCACATCTGGCCAAGTGCAACTGATTGCCTTTTTTGACTATAAACAAGTTCTTAAACAATTTTTTTCTTTCTATGCAGAAATGAAGAAAAATATTTATTATATCAAAGTGTTACAAGAACCAGCAACATGACTGGCAGAAAGCTTTAGAATTGTGAAATTTCTCGTCAGCAAAGAGCCAAAGCAATCATAGAATCTGAGCTTAGTGGAAATGACCTAGGAACTTTGGAAGGACTCAGCCCTTTGATTCATCCTTGCAGTGCACATCCAGAAATGTTGAAACCCTCCTAAACAGACTCCTTTTTATCTGCAAAAATGTGTAACTCAAGTGGCTGTGACAGTATTGACACCATTTTGCAGTCTTATGTGGTATTATCTGCAATTCTTTTTGGAGAAGAAAAGTAAATTGTGATTCTTTTAGTGTCCCCCTTTCCCCAAATACATACAGTGCCATTCAGTTGAGTTTTACAGCACAACTTACAGAAGACTAAATCCCAGTGAGGTAGTTTCAGGAATTTATCACTTACAGCAATAGCTATGGTATATTGTAGCAATTATCAGTTTGCAAGAATAGAATCTCTCTCCTTCAGAACACCATGGTCTTAACAATGCATCAACTATATGAGGACATCACACACTTTTATAGGCACAATTAAAAGGATTGAATGAGTTTGCTGAATATATTCTCTGTATGGGGTAATGCTTAACTGTAATCATTGTATATTGAATAAAGCATGCAAGTTATCTCGCGTGACCTGATTAGTCAGAAACAGTGTTTCCACTCTGTGGAATGAGATTGTTATCAGTAGCAATAAAACAAGCCAGACTGTACTTCACTGATGTGAACTGTGTGCTGCTAGCATCATTGAGTCTTTGAACTCGTAAATAAAATATTTGAGAGAATAATTCTAAGAAATTGAAATGGAGGTAAGGCAAACAGCTTCACAACCTGATTGCGACAGCAATGCAGGTATGAGATAATGAGCTCATTTTGGGAGAGCCACTAGCAAAACTAGTGTTTCTTGAAGTTTCTTGAAGAAACAAGAAGCGTTGATTTTATCTGTACCCTAAAGCAGGCTCCCTCCCTCAGCATTCCCCGCACCTAGAGGCCCCACGCTTCTTCTCCAACCTGAGTTGTGGGCCTTTCAGTTTTCCCATTCTCTGATTCCAGAAAAATGGTTATTTCTGGGAAAAGATCCTTCAAAGGTCATTTCTTCCTCTTGCAGAGGAAGCTAGGCAGTAACAAGCACAGCAGGACACTTAATCTGACTCCTTATGCCTGTTCTTTTGCTTCTGCCTTTGTTGTCATTTGAGGATCTTCTGCTGAGCCTCCAAGGAAAGGGGTTAAAGTCCCCTCAGGTTAAACCTCTTTCCCAGAGTTAGTTCCCATTATTTTGATGTAAATGATTTCATATCACAGAGGTCTCTGGGTCTGGGGTTTCTCTGCCCCGTTCCCTTCCTTCTGTCTCAGTCATTCCTGATCCATAGAGTTCAGGTGCCTTCTCATCCCAAAGACTTTATCTAACATTAGCCATTTGTCAGTTTCACAACTTTTCAGCCAGTACTGCTAGTTTTCCATCCACCCTGTCCTCCTGACCCCTCCAAATATCCTTGGCATTGTCTCTTCCAACCAGAGCAGTCCAAACACAGACAGCTATCTAGGACCCTGGGTGCCACCCGTGTCACTTTAACCAAGACTTTTCTTGTCCTTGATGCATGGCAGTCCTTTCAAACACATCAGTGAGTTCTTCTAGGCCACTTCACTTTGCTGCCAGTTTATTCCTTGCTATCTCCTCCTCCTGGAAATCCCTTCCACGGTCACTGTTACTCTGCCTGCAGGCCAGACATGTACCACCATAGCTTCTCTGCTGTGTTTTCTCCTGTCTTTTCTGTAGATTGCCACTTATCTCCCAATGCGTTTTTCTTTGGGGAAGACCAGCTCTTATACTGCCGTCTGGAGGTCTTCCTTGCAAGAAGGAGTGTATGATGTATTATTCAACTACGGTGGCCTCTGATAGCAGCCAGCTTTCAAAGATTCAAGTCTCTAACGCAGTGCCTTCTGGTCCTGCTACCAATGTTAACAAACTGGTAAAAGAAGAGTCCTCTTTAAACACAACACTGATTAAAAAATAACTTTCACAGATGTATGCCATGAACAAGAATAAATTCTCTGTGACAGGACAATAGGACACAAACATCTGTTCACTAAGTTCACAAGGAATTGAAAATATAGCAAAGAAAATAACAGAAAACCATCCAAAACATAGCTGAAAAATATAGCAGAAATAAAGCCATAAAGAGCTAGTCTTGCAAATGTTCGTGAGTCAGAAAGTCCCTGCACAGCACATTGCTGGTACCTATGTGAGTATTTCAGGAAAACTTTGCTTTATGGTTGCTCTATTATACTTCTCCCTTGGCTTGTGGTATTGCCAGCAGTCAGAAATGAGACACTGAACCAGCTGGATCTCCACCTGATCACCTTATAGCATTTTAATTTTCTATGTTACAAAAGTGTACTTACAAGCATTAAATACTTCCAGGAAGTTCTTGGATGTACTGAGAAAGCAAAGGGAAGTCTCGGTGGTGTCTCTAAGTTAAAAGCTTGAATGACAGAGCTGTTGATTACATGTCAATCGCAACAGAACAGAAAGGACTGGAGAAGATTTTGAAAGAAAAACCTGTTTATTTTTGGTCTCTGTAAGAAGAAAGGTCACTTAGGGTCATTTACTAGAAGTAGTTTCACTGGTTTTCGGTTTCTGGTTTCTAATATTGAGATCTGACAATTTTAAGAATTGCTGCTAATCAAAAACCTTAGATAATACAGAAATAAACCCCAGGAATTGAGAGGAACTTTACAACTACCACTCATTTGTTTGTAATCCTGGGACAAATTCAGTCAGGAATGTTAGAAACCTGTTTTCTGAACCAGCAAACAGTGGAGCTGAGCAGCTTCTGAGTGCAAACAAGCACTTTGTTGTTCACTGACTGAAAGCAGACAGTGCTGAGACAATCCCTTTGTTGAGAAGATCAGAGGAGGCACTTTATAAGAGCCTGACAGCCTGGCTTGTATAGCATTGCTGGCTTAATTAACACAATTCTGCTCCTGGGCAGGAGGGACCCTCAGCACCAATGGAAAGAGCCCCATGACTGTTTCCAAAGCCACCAAAGTGCCACCAGCTCAGAGGCTTTACCAGAGGGCTAGCTTGCATCACAGGCTGCAGCTTTCCCTTTTTATTCCAATGAGTACCTTGGAAGGGAAAGCAAATCTGTTTCCTGATAAAGAATGATTCATGTAGGCTGTTTGGCTTCCCCATGCTCTATCGGTGACAGGCCATTTGGCTGAGTCCTCCAGTCCTTTTGTATACAAAACACCTGATATGCATATGTGATTTGGCTTTGCTCTCGCACAGATGTGCAGGGCAGCAAGCACAGCTAGCTTGGGTGACTTATCAGGTGTTGCTAGAGCTAACTGGAAGAAGCAAGCTCAAGGAGGATGTGTTCAGGTCCCAACTTCATATCTAAGTTTGTCAGAGGTGTAGCAGCTCAGGAAGAAAAGCAAAAATCGGCACTGGCAGAGCCTGGATCAGAAAGGTGGCATCTGTCAGAGCTGGGGCAGAGCTCCTTGCAGAAGGCACAGCAGCAGTGTCTGCTGGCCAAAGCCTGGCCAGCACTGCCCCACTGCCCCAGACGTCTGCCCCACTGGTGAATATAAGCTCTCCTACCAAGAGCCCCATGGCCCTGGGAAGTGAGTGAGCAATGGGTCTGGGGCTGCCCCACAAGCTGGAGAAGAAGGGACTGCTGATGCTGCTTCCTTCAGCAGGGGCACAGGGTTCTGCTGTCAGCTGGGGCTGCTTGAATGAAAGGAATTTTATAGAATTTGGGTCAGTTTGTTTTTCTGCACAGAGGATACAAGTGCTCGGTGCTTTACCTGGGGGTAATACAAACAATCCCTATATCCCTCTGTGAGACAACTTGTTCTGAACAAACTTGCTTTATCGCTTTGGTGCGCTCAAGGCTGTTATTTTGTTTTTAATTATTTTTATTTCAGCAGCACCTCAAAGACCCTACAGCAACCAGGGCACCATCTTCCTAGCAATACAGGATGTAAAGCAGAGCCTTCCTGAAGGACGTGGTGATCTCAGTATGTCTTGGAGGCTTAGGGAGGATGTGAGGGAGCAAAGATGGGATGCAGCAAAGTTCTTGCTCTCAGCCATCCATCAGTTTAATGGCCGAGCAGAGACTGGAAGCCGGGTTTCCTGGCGCTGTGGCACACACCCACTTTCCCAGTCATCCCAATCATCACATCTGCACTTCTGGTGATTAACGTGGAATTTGTCCTCTTGCCCACAGTGTGTAGGATGGGCAGACCTTTGAGGCTGGGCAGGCTGCCCAAGTACTGCTTTTTATACACATCAAATCAGCCCTCCTTGCAATCAGGATATCAACTCACAAATATTCATGCGAGAGCTAGTCGAGGGCAACCACCAAAGAGAAGGAACAACTTCAAGCCAGATCTGACTCCATATCCTTCCCCCCACATAAACGTGTCCTGATTTCCAACCCCTTCAAATGCTGGGCTTGAATAAATACAACTAAGAAGACGACAGCCGTATCTTCAGAAGGATTTGGGATAACTCTGCAGTGGAAATTTCCTTCTGCAACAGATCCAGTCGGAGAGAAGAGGAAATGTGTGGTGTGGGCATCAGCTATCACTAGGAACATCTCTGCCACCCTCTTCCACAAAGTTTTGACCTCAAAAAGTGAGAAATGCCAGACACTCAGAGAATATTCCTTATATTGTGATTTTAAAGGAAGTACTCAAAATACTGCGGTGATGGACAGCATTATAAGATATGCAAGGTTATATTAGGAAATGAACTAATTTAAAATGAGGAACTGCCATGTGAACTGGCAATTACATCTCCTTCAGCATTCTGTTATTTATCTATCACTAGAAGCACACATGGTGTTTAGCAGACAAAGGAAAAAATAAAAACCCTGCAGGATGAGTTTGTTAATCATAATTAGGCATAATCAGATTGGGAGATATTTTGCCAATTATTTTTGTTTTGATGTGCTGTGTTATATTTGTTGGAAAATGCCAATTTATTAAAAGGGAAAGATTGTGCCGAGAAAGATTTATATAAATCAATTTCCCATGCAACTTTGTTGAAAGAAAATGTTCATGCAAGGAAATGTTTTAGACATCTCTAAATGAAAACATTTGCATGTGAAATTAACCTTTTGCTCTTCCATGGAAGTTGATATACATTGAAAGCACATCATCAGTTTTAACAAAGAGCCAATGAAAGGTTGCAGAGTGATCACGAGTAAGCTTTGTGACCATTTCTCTTGCTGTAAACTGTAAGGATTTTTGTTTTTCACCCTGCTTTGGTGTAGAACTGGTTCTATAAAACATATTGCTGGAATTTTTTTAATAATGTGATGTAGTGAGGTATGAAACCAAATCAAGAGGGAGGTCAGGATAATGCTGGGTGGCAGAGGCTGACAGAGAGAATCACATAGGCTTAGAAACACAGACAGGTTACAGATTGTGCGGGCTGAGAGCAATCCAGGCAGAGCAGCAGCATAAGAAATGTCATAGAGTCTCTCCTGGAAAGAGACCAAAGCAGCCTCAAGGACAGGTGAATTGACAGGGCTGAGGGGAAGAGGGGCAGCAGGGGAGCACAGTACGATACAGAGTGTACTGCTAAGGAAATGGCTGAGCTAGGGAAGGATGCGCTGTGAGGAAATGTCAGCATGAATATTTCATATGTTGACCCTTTTTGCAGTTTCAACATCTTAAAAGACAGTGACTATAATTGATGTTAGACTCTGGGTAGAGCTGTAATTTCTGTCCCAGGAGTTTGACATAGATTGCCCCCCAAAATAAAGCTCTTGGCTATGTTCTGCAAGGTGACATGCATTGCTATGTGTATTCACTGAAGGAGCATCATTGCTTTCTGCCTGAACCTTCATTTCCCATGGAATATCACTCCTGCACTTTTTTTCTTTCTAGCTAATGTTGCAGTTTCATATAGAAGGACACTTCTGGAACAGAAAGGTATAATAAGACTCAGTAGATGCAGGTTGAAATGAGTTCAGACTACAAATTAGCTAAAGCATTTTTGCTTATCAGTGAAGGCAAGTAAACATTAACGAGGGCTCTAGTGGATTTTCCACAATTGGAAAACCTAACATTATAATTGGTTGCTTTTCTAGCACCAAACACTGCAAATGAATTTTGCACAGGAATTAAGAGAGGGGCATTCTTTGGTCTGTGTCACATACCAGACCAGACCAGACCCTTCTAGCCTCAGCTGTTGATTACCCTAAAGCAAGCTTTCCTGCCCTCAATAAGAAGAAATTTGTGAATTGAAAGCTAACTGCATATGCCTCTGGTTAGCAAAAGCCTTTTACAGTAAAAGCCATTTCCCTGTCTATAGTCTGTATAAAATAACCTCCTAGGTATAGGATATGCATTGGAGCCCTTTAAGTGATGTACCCTCTGGTGGCAGATGTGGCTTCTGATGGACTTATCTGGGGTAGGAGTGAAACAATACGTGCTATGAAAAGGTTTATGCACAGACCCTAATATAGGTTAGTATAGCTTCTTTTCTATATTTTAAGTTCACAATCCCTGCTATCCACACCCATGAAATCTCTCAAGCAGAGCTCCCGTGTGCCTGCACCCCAGGCTCCATTGAGGTGCCAGGACCTCACATTTTTGGAGAGCAGGGCTGTGGTTCTTGCTACTGTCTGGGCCAGCCCCGCCTCAGCTGTCTCTGTTGGAGAAGCCTTTCAGTGAGGAAGTGTTGTCAAGACTGGCCTTCTGCTCCACACCAACAGGACTATACTACCAGATGTATTCCTTGGGCCTCTCCTATGGCATGCAAGGAGTGCATACAGATGCTAGCCAGCAGATTGACCCCATGGACACACATCTGTCACATGAGCTGAAGAGCCTGCATCAATTGCCTTGCCTGTCCAAGCAATCCAAGATGTGAGGGTCATGTGCCAGAGGTTCATAAACTGAGCTCTGCATGCACTAAGAGCACAGAGCACTCTTGTGAATGGGCTGGACAGAGAGCATCTTCTAGGTGACCAAGAAGAGGAGGCTTTGCCAGGCAATCTCTGCCAGGAAGATGCTGACCATGAGCAAGGTTGTGTGCTCTTTTCATCCACCCAGTCACACCTGGGAGCTGTAGGTGCTGAGCAGGCACTAAAGGACCTGCAGACTACTCTTGTTGCTGAAAGTTCTGCATTTATTGAAGTGCTTTGCTGGTTCAAAGCCCTTGGACTAGAGTTCTTCACCAAATAATACAACGTCATTGTCTCATGTGGCACTTCACACCAATCTGCAGCCATTTTCTCTCTAGGAGATATGATGACAAAGCCAATATGTGCCATGAAGAAGATGGAGGAATAAATCCCAAAGTTTGCCTTTGCCTCATTTTAGATTCATAAAACTTTCCTCTTGTCATAAAAGGGAAGCTGTTTGTTCCAGGTTGCCGCGGCCAGGAGCA
>VZTM01001477.1:225-32541 GCA_013400555.1 Jacana jacana | reverse complement strand
GGCTCCGCGGCTGCTGCTCAAGGGGTACCGGGGCGGGGGCACCGGGCACGAGAGAACGCGGCTCCCGGGAGAAGGGGGAGTCGGGGGGCTGCAGGGAGGGTTCAAAGCACAGAGGAGCCCGCCCTCAGTTGTCTGCTCTGCTTGGGCGTAACTTAAGCAAAGCTGCCTGTCTGCCCTTCTGCGTGGGGTTTCCCGGCGGGCATCTCCCACCCAGCAGGACAGGGAAATGTCACTCCCGGGGGTGTTCATCACGCCCCCCCACCCACCACCACCACGCCGAGGGGAGCGGGGTTGCAGGGGGTGGCCACGCCGCGGGTGCCGGCTGGCGACCCGGGCTGCCTTTCTATAAGCCGGGTGCCGGGGGAAGCCAGGGAAGAGTTTGCTGCCCGGGCTGGAAAGTGCCGATACCACAAGCCCTGTAGTCAATTAAGATGTTAACCACGCAGCGCACGGATGTTTCCACAGCCTTAGGAGGTTTAGATCCCACACGCCACAGCGCTGCTGGGTAGCAAACAGATGGGGATCAGACATGCTACCTGGGGAAGATAAATGCTTTCAGCTATTACTTTTAAGGTACCTATTTGCAAGCATGGGGATTTTGACCTCTTTGGAGTTAAGCTACACCTTCTAGTTGGCCGTGGATGGGTGTTAAGTGCATCTGGGCTCTATTCCCAGATGACTGCAGTTAATATTGGTGTAAATCTGTGCTGTTTCCACTTCTGACATGCCACATACCTCCCAACTGGCTTGGCACTGTCAAAGACACATTAAGTAATGCCATAGAGCACTGCAGGTCTCAAAGCGGTTTATGATGCAGCAACTTTGAAGAGTCGTGGGCTCAGATCGAACTGAGCAGTGGCTGCACAGACAGCCAGATGCTACTCATTAACATGTGAAAGTATCGTACGTGTTGGGCAATGTCAGCGTAGATGGGTGATCTGGACATCATTTCCAATCTCTTTGAATGGTCATAACCAGTAAAAGAGTCGAGCTAGGAGAGCGTCAAGCCTCTGAAATGCATGGAGGGTATTTGAGATTAATCAGACACCCCTGTTTCATTTAGTTTCATTTTAACCAGCTCAGTGCAAGTAGTCCAGTTCATACTCAGATACAAATAATACGGCTGCATGTGATTAATGCACACAGAGCTCCTCACCTTTACACACTCACAGTTTCTGACTTTCTACAGTCGCCATTAGTGACTTACAGAAAGGAAACACACTCCACTCCCTGTACCGCTCAAATTTTCATCCTGGCAGCTCCCCCTTGTTCAAATCTCCATGTTCACATGGGAAGAAGCATCATTTTGCTCTTCTCTTCCATGTCGGAGCGTAAGGGGAAAAGGGGGGAGAATACATAGCTTTGTAGGTTCTTGTGTAAGAAGAGTGTCAGAGACAAAATCAAAGCTTTTTTCCAAAGAATATATCCTCCAAAAATTTCCTTTTGAAGGCACTGAAGCTCTCCTTCAAAAGGCTACCACTCTCCTCAGTAACAGTCTTTCCCATAAAAGGGAGGCTTTAACCTATCCTTAAAGTCAAGTAGTCCCAGAAGGGTTTGCCTAAACCATTTTTTTGGCTAGTTCAAAACCAGACGTACATATAAAGGGAAACACAGGAAAAAATGGGATGCCTGCGGTGCAGCCTCCCAGTAAGCCCATTAGCACTCCGGGTACCAAAGGCAGAAGGAAACAGCAGCATTCATGTGGTTAGGGCACCAACCGTGTACCTGCAAGTATTCATACAGGTTCCAAATAGTTATTTTCTGCCTCCTGTCCCCAGATAGCAAACGCGTGTGTTGTCAGAAGATTTGGGGAATTCACTCACCCTTTTTTTCTTCACTGCCTGATTTTCTTTCATCTCACCGTTGCTTTGCTGTTTGTTCTCCATTCTGTTCCCTTGTGAGGTAGTAGCTGAGGAAGAAAAGAGGGAAAGGTTTTCTTTCTGGTAAAATCAAATATCTCAAGTCTAGCTACTCCCTTCAGAAGTCAGTTCCTTGTTCAGGAAGGTGTAGCAGCACCAAAAAGCGTCCAGTTAAAAGCAACCAAAACATATGTATGCAAGCTGTGTTTAAGTATTCTGGTCAGAGGCCAGTGTGCTCTTTGGAGCAGCCATAGTAGTTCCTGGCACATCTAAAGAATGAGGGTGGAAAAATAAGGCATTGGCCCCTTCAGTGGAGACACTGTTTCTCTTAGAATAGGAGCATCAGACCTGCTGCAACTACAAAAGGAGTTTAGGTGGTCAGGTGCAATGGCATTACTATGGTTGGGGTGCAGCTAGGACATTTGGATTAATTGCTGGTGTGATTCTAATGATTATTTGACCCTGTATTAGCTAGGGCATTTCCCCAACGCATTTCCAAAGGAGTTAATTTATTTACTGCTCTGTCAAGAAAATCCTTGCCTGAACACCACCCTGTGTGCTTTAATAATCTTAACAGACATTTTATTCTTCATTTATTAAGAAACGAAACTGATGTCTGGGCTTTCAGAGAGGATGGATTATCTGTTATTTACACTGTGTTTCATTGCATGATCTTGGGCAGTCTGTCAGTCTGTTCGGTTAATTTGGAATGTGGATTACTGGGTTCTTCTATCTCAGCATCTTGAGATGATCACATTTCAAGATCTCTGCTTACTTGGTCATTATGGTAACAATAGATCCGATCTTGAATGCAAGTTGTCTTGTAGACAAGAATCTACAAGATGGTGAGCTATGATACATGGGGAGTAACAGCCAATTTTATGAAACAGCATGTTGGAGTGGAAATCATCACACATACAGGAGCTTTTCTCAGAAGAAATTCTGTCTGGTACTGGGGCCATTATACCAGATGGTTCCAAGAAATCAGGCTGAGCTTTTAAGTAAAAGAAGCTAGAGAGATGACAGCACCCTACAAATGCTAAAGCCAGAAAAATTGCCTTCTTCCCTCTCTGCCTCCCAGTGCAGTCAATACTAAAAACCTGCAAACAACTCCTTTGCTGTAAAGGGGCCTTATTCAATTCCTGCTAAATTACTCTTCAAAAACAGCTTTCAAGGCAAATTTATTTTGCCTAATAGGAGAGATGCTTAGTCTCATCATCAAAGAGTTCACCTGTCCCATGCCACCTTTAGCAAGCATACCAAGAATGTGAGACTGGCTTACTGCAGCACCCACATGCTATGCAGTACGGCATATATAGATGATGTAAATAATTAAATTATTGAAGATTCTGATGGAGCACAAACAAAGCATCATCAAACTGGAATTTAAAAGTTTACAAGACAAAGAGTATGTGGAGCATAAGCACTGAAACAGAAACAGGACATGCTCAGTCAGATACAATCTGCTAAGCATGTAAGGAGACGTATCTCAGCCTCCCAGCTGAGGCACTGGCAAGGATAACTTGTGTCTGCCTTCTCTCACTGCATTTTTTCTCACATATGTTTGAATCCTCCTCTTGTTCATTGAGCAGCCTTTAAAACACTTTCAAGATATGCCTGCTGTGTCTGGAAAGTTTAACTGCTAAGAGTGCACCAGCTGCAGAATTGTTCAGATTAAACTGCCCCGCAACTGTTTTGGGTAACCCTAGTTTCCCAACTTTTTAAACATATCCACTTGACTCTAGGAAAAGGAATGTTACCGTATTCAGTACAGATATCCAATGTGATGCAAAAAAGTAAGAAACCTGCATGGATTTGACAATGTTACTTTTTCAGTCTTGCTGACTTGCGTGCAGGGAAAAAAAGTCACAATTACAGCAAGCAGAATCCTGATCTTCAGATTGCAGTGTCTGACAAAATCTAAAGAAGCAACATTTCACTTAGAGGAATGAAAGTCTGAGATTTGCACTGCTGCTGCTGGCCATTCCCTGAAAAATTTCAACAAATTGGGCAGAAAAGTGCATTCCTTCCCCCTGAAGTTCATATTGCTAGTACCAGAGAAGTGACTTAAGTTGTGGATCCAGAAATATTCATTCATTATTCATTCTTTACTGTGGAAGATTAGATCTCTCTGCTCCCTAGCTTGTGCTGTTAGTCAGGAGGTGACCCATGAATCAGGCAAGGCTCCTTTATGTCAGGCCAGGGGGCACCTTACATTCCAGCGTTACAGCCAGCTGCAGTTTGCCTACCTACTTAACCAGCAGTTTATTTAGCAATGTACAGGCTGAGTTCATTAGTAAGACGTGCAATCCAACTGACTCCTGCAGCTGGAGCCTTGGCTTGGCCTTGTTAGCCTTGGCACGGATGGTTCAGCAATTCAGAGAGTGGGAGTGTTACGACTGGGCACAGCAAACTGACTCGAGAGAGGTCTGAACAAACCAGCTGTAGTCTAGGTTTGGTTTTGAACTTCTATTGAGCATTCAGCATTCCTTAACTGACTGCAGATCAGGAAAAAGAAGAGCTATCGGAAAGGTGCCGGGTTCACAAAAAGCAAATATGCAAAGGCAGCAGTGTTAGATGAACTCAGATGTTAAATACCCGTGTTTGTTATGTGAGATGACAAAGTCACCAAGGGGTTGTGAACCTCAGAAAAGCATAGTCCTAAGTCATGATTATTAAGAAAAAAAACCACAAACTAACAAGAATGTAAGACCTGGAATAGATCAATTATTGTTGTTGCCCAGCCTGAGTGCAAAGCACTGTTTGGGCCAGTTATCCAGTCATGACCCATTTGCCATCTTCAAGTGCCCTGGGCTTACATGAAGCCATTGATCACTCCACCCAAGGCACAACACAAGCGAGCTTGAGGTGGTTTATCTGTGATATAAAAGGTTCTGCTGACACAAATTCTTCACGATTGGCATATGTGGCTTCCATCTCTGTCTCCCAAGTGCAAAATATATTGCCACTGATAAAAGATTATGTCTGTGTCAACACTGCACTGCTACACACAGGGAAAAAGTGCAAGTCAGAAGAGCAGTTTCCAGCTGACAAAATTCCCTTGCAATTATAAACCAGCACAGCCTCTCAGGGACAGAAAGGGACTGCTTCGCACTCCTTGCAGTAAATCTCTTTCTGGTATAGCACAAAATAGTTCAGTTTCTTTTAAAATTGGGGAAAAGTGCAAAGAGAAACAACACTGCAATTGGGTGTGAACCCCAAAGCTTTGGAAAAGTTGGTGGAAAAATAAGTCAAGCAGACTTAGTAAGTCCTACTGGGGCATGGCAGACTGGCATCTAGTACTTTTGCCTTTGAGAAGGCAAAATTGTCCAACTTGAGATCTTTGGTTCCCTATGGATTGTAATGGAAATAAGTAGGTGAAGACGGAGGAGAAAAGTTTTGAATCTCACTCCTATCCTGTAGCTTACATGCTTTAGAGCTACTGTTGCTGCCTTTTTTCCCTCAGCTTCTGTGGGTGACAAAAATCTCTGTGGCTGACCTCTTGTGCCTTTCGGTATAGGAAATGGCATTGAAAGGCAGCAAGCTTAAGCCGAGGACTTCCCCTGTGCTTCCAGCTAGATGCTTCTCTCACTAGTTTGTGATGCATCCTTCTATGAATGTGCTTCTCTCTCTGGTTCTGTAAATCACACATACACCCTCACACAAAAGAAATCCTCCACTGATCAATGAAAAGTTTGACTAACTAGAGCACCCAGTTTGAAGAACACATTTCAAGTTTCTGTGTCCCTCAAACCAGGAACAATTTGTGTATTAGAAGCTGATAAGTGAAATGACTATCTGGTTAAAATGGGTGATCTGGAACTCCATTAGGAACTGAGGGATTATTTTCTTCTCAAGTAGTTTTGTAAAGCTTGATCTATTCTGGTGCAAGTGAGACTGTACAAATCAATGCTTCTAATACTGTTTATGAAAAATATCAAACATTGGCAATATTAAAATACCATTTCTGGAGTCAGGCGTGTCATGACTTTGATTTGTCACAGAGTGTTCCTATGGTACTGAACCATTTAGCAAGAATTAATCTCAAATACTGTAGACAACCCAGCTTCCAGAAATACCTGTTCTCTTAAGTAATCAGTTGACAGCATTAAAAAATGTGTATGTCTCATTTTATCTATACTTGTATCGATTTGAAACTGTCTTTACAAGATCATGAATTATCACATCTGGATTTCATACAAGTCACAATTTGATTTCTTATACTCAGAAGGAGAAATACTGAATTTCCCTTTCAAAATTAAGTGTTTTCATTGTTTGGGTTTTTTTTTTAAATATAAATTGGGGGGAAAAAATAAAGTTATTTTCCACAGAAATCTGTTAACCAGATGAGGAAGACAGATTTCAGAGTTAATGACTGTTTATATAGAAGCTGAGTACTTGACTAGCACAGGAAATTACCTGTTTACAAATTTCACAAAATTGGTCTATACCAAAATAAGCCTATTCCTCCCTCCCTGAGTCAAACCCTTGAGAAGACTGGCAAATTTGAGAAGTTGCTCCTAAGTATCAAGTCCAACTTCTAGGCGCTACTCACCGCTTATCCAAAGTACTCTTCGCTTCCAGTGATTTCTGAAGTTCAGTGCAGATCAGGGTTCCTACAGCAGCCCTCTTCTCTGAAACAGGGACAGTTAAATCATTGAATTGAATTCAGAGCCACCATTAACTCTTTTATACCGTTTCAGAAGTAATGAATAATTAACAGTAAAAACAATTAATAGTATGACGCTTCAGCTGGAATTCGTGCAGTAAATCTGTCCTACCCAATAGAAAACAAACTGCCTTGTATAGCCACAATACTGTACAAGGGGTCTTTGTTTCTGTTGCCACATAAAGTGAAAAAACTTTGCTTCCCACATTCCAAACAATAAGTATTTGAAGTGCAAGTGCCTAAGGGCTAGGACTCGAGTTCATCTATTCTTATTGCATTACAAGTGACCAGGTGGAGGAACACCCACAGAATTCCTTGTGCTGGAAATGGCTTTTAACAGTGATGAGTTGGGCCAGTACTTGTGTGTGTGAGACAGTGTGTGGTACTTGTCAGGAGTCAGCCCTTTGCAAGGTTTGGCAAGGCCGGGGCAAGACACGCTGTACAGTAACAAGAACCACAAGTAGTTCATAAAACAATTTACCTTGTTCTGGCGTTGCTCCTTAGAGAAGAACTGTATATCAGCATAGCTTAAATACTAAACAAAGCACAGGTCAGGGAAGGGGGGAGCAGTTCTGACTTTTGTTATCAAAAACTTTTGTTCTGGCTTTTGCTATCTGTTCCTTACATCCCAAAGCTAAGTAGATATGAGAACTCTTTTCCGTGTGAAAAGGTGCTGCCTGTTTTGGCTTTTCCCTGCTGGGAAGTGTATTGCTTTCTCTGAAAATCCAACCTCTGTTAAATTAGGCTCATCAGCATTTCCTCAAGCACCTTAATAGTTAATTTAATTGGCTTATCTGTAAGCTTGCAGATGCTAAGCTATCCAACATGCATTAGGAGGAGAGGCAGCTGTACAGATGCAAGTTTGATGAAACTGCAAATTTTGGCTGGGATTTGAGGTACCCTTGTTCTTTAAGGGAAGGTGGCATTATTGAGCATGTGGTCCTTGGTTTGTGTTTCAAGTTATGATTGTTCTGGCAGCTCCTATGGATCACTTTTGATCCTGTTACCATCAAATTTGCTTCAGCTAAAAATAAGCATCTTTCTGCAGTTACAAGACGCTAATCCAAAACACAATCACTTGAGGAGGGGAGGGGGGACAGGAAAGAAATTCTCCATAAGTTTCACTAGCGTATTTTATCTAAAGGTGTCTTAAACTTGGCACCCAATATCTTACCATTAACAGGAAAAAAGTAAAATCTTCTACCTTAGCACAGATATTACAGTGGTTTTAAGGCAATGGGAGATTCTCTCCTCACTCTCTGGAGCGACCAGTGAGGTTCAAACTAACTTTGATAGAGGTGACAGGTGGTACCTTCCAGACCTATTTACATTTTACATAATCTACATTTTAAATAAAATCTTCACAGCTTTTCAACTAATGCAAAGTGATTAGGTTTGTGACATCTAGGAGCAAGATGTCCTACTTCTTAGTAGCAGCCTTCATCTGTGGAAAGGATTCATTGCTCAGCATGTCCCATGATTTAGCATAAGGATACGAAAATAAGCAAGACAAGGCTATAAAGCTGGCATTGCTACATTATAAATCCAGTTGTGTGTGGTTACGTAACCTTTGGGGAGACATTCCTGTCCAAAATGCATAAATTTAATTATTATTGAAGAGCAGCCTACTCTGTGCTGGAGCTAATCCTTTCAGACTAAACAAAGCTATCTCTTTGATCCAAGTTTTCCCAAGTTTTAGATTCAAGTCTATAAACTTGGCCTGTATTAACTTGAGCAAGAATACAAAAAAAAAACCAAACATCTCAAGGGCAACTTACACAGTCATGATCAAGAAAGAGGACAAACAAGAATTGCTTTGTTAAATACCACACAAGAACGGAACAAAGATTTTTTTTTAAACTGAAATTTAAATACAACAGAAAAAAACACGGAGAGGATCTTTACAATCAAGCCTAAGTTAAAAGCTCTCCAACCGAGTACTCAGAAAGAAGTCTGTAAACTTTTAATTTCAGGTTCAAGATTAATTTTTTTATTGTTAGGAAATTAGAAACAGAAATGCTGGAGTACATGAGATAACCAGAGAGTGTCTGTAACTGTAAGTGTTGCAGTAGTTTTAACAGTTTAGTTTTAAATCAAATTCCATAGGAAAATTAAGCATGTATATCAGTATTTAGCCAGTGAAAGTGAGAACATCTAGCTTCTTACTTAGTCAAAGCCCCAAAATTGCAATTTAGTGTCTTCCATGGCTGCATGTCCACTATGGAAATTAATCACATTCCTGAACTGCTAAAAAGCCAGGTTTATTTAGTGGTCTTTTCAACTTAAAAAAGTCAAAGTTCCTAGTGTGTAGGCATCAGTACAAGCAGATGTAACAGACTGGGGGGAAAAACAGAAATAAAATATTGAATATTTGAAAACAGTTTTTACTGATTATTGCATAACAGTGCCCTGGATCAGTTATAGCAGAGTATTTCCCAGTTCTTTGTAAGAAAACGTGGTTAATTATTACCCTTTGTTGTGTTTGCCATGAGTGTTGTTTTAACCATTTTCCCTCACTTACACATGCAAGTCTGGTATGTCATCATTTAGGAAAAATCTCACGAGCCATGACTTTAATGTTAACATCATGAAAGGGTTATTTCCAACATTACCTTCCATGTAGATTAAAGCCAGTTAAGTCTTTGCCAAGTTATTTCCAGTGAAGTCAGCCTAGCACCCACCTGCCATTTAGTAAATGCTGAATTAAATATTGACAAGTAAAAGCTTTTATGTTGTAAGGTCATGCCCTGAGTTAAGACCAGATTGGCTCCTGGGTACAGATTCTTACCAGGTGGACAGGAAACACGCTGAAAGTAATTCTTGTTGTAAAGAAGGATTATACCCCCAAATGAAGCCCTTCTCAACCCCAAAGGCAGATTACCCAGCATCTAAGGGGTTTTTGGTTGAATATCAGAGAGTGCTTTCAAAATTCCCAAGATGAATATGTTTAAGCAGCTTCTGTTGTCTTTATTAATGCTGTAAACAAGGAAACTTCTTGCCAGGGTACTAAGATCTTGAGCCTTCCTCCTCTCTTTGTGTAGTCAACAAACCTGCTTCCAGCAGGTGTATATTCCCTGACAGATTAATTCTTTACGCATCTTTTCCTAAAATCTTGTTATAGTTATCAAGAATAGGCAGGCAATTTCTACAGAAAGTTTCCCCAATTAGCAGTCTAATTGGAATTGTCCACTACTCATCTTGAAATCTTCAGAGGAGAACCGGTGATCTTTTTGGAAGATCACTTAAACTGCTAACACATTGGGCTCTAACACAAGGCCCCTCCAGGTGAAGCTCCATGTTCTCTATCATCCTTGACAGTATAATGACTCCTTCTAGCCTCAGACCTCACTCTTGACCTCTGCGGAGGGGGAAAATTAAACAAACTTTCTTTGCATACATTGCACTCTCAGCCAGCCTCTAGCTTGCTCAAAGCTTGAGTTGCAGGGCTTGAGCTCCATCCCCCTGGGAGCAGTGAGCACTGCTTGAGCCCAGAGTCCACACATTCCTTGCAATGCCAAATGTGCCTAAAAAGGAGGCAGAGCAAGCCCAGAGTAGAAATATACACTCATGTTGCTTTCTTGTGAAAGTTGGTCCTGGAAATCGAGCGAGGAAAATAAACTTTATGCTATCCAACCTGCACAGTTATTTTAAATAGACCCAATCCCAGCTTCACTTCAAACTGACAGAGCCTTTTAGCTTGTCTAGCTTGTAGTTTTTAGGTCTGATCTCATTTGTCTTCATCTAGGGACTAAAAATAATGCAGAGATATTTGTGTAACAAATTATTCTTTCTGCAGATTCATGAAACCTGGCAAGCAGCAGCTCACCATTTATTCTCTAGAAGGCTAAGACATATTACCAAAGTATTCCCCTCTAAAAGTAGTGACAGATATTGTAATATAAGGGTTGGCTTTAAAGCATCACTACCTTAATTTGTGTAAGTAAAGCTTCATATGGAAATATGGCAAAATTCTGTATGTTATGAACATAGCTGTTTTTCTCCCACTTTGAGGAGCTGGAGAATGAAAGAAAAAAAAACCTAGTGAGAAATCCTCCTGCCTCTCCCAAGCTTTGATTTCCAGGGGCATTTAAGTGTCTTTTGTTGTAGCCTTTACAACATTACAAAAAAAAAAAAATAGGTTTAAAATGCTTGAAGGTAAAGATGGGGAACTCCCTTACTTTTTCAAGGGTTATGAAATACTAGAAAGACTGATATGCCTCCTTTGCATTTCAAAAGCTGTTGTGGTCAAAGTCTGCTTGGTATTACTGTTTTCAGCAGCTCTTGGAGTCAGGACCCCAAGAATGTGACCCATCCTGGGCTCAGGGTCAGCTTAGCAGATGGGTGGAGGCACCCTCTGAGGAGAAGCTTCTTTGAACAGCTGGGATTTCCTTCCACCTTCACTCAGGAGGGCACAGTAAACAGTTCTCGACTGTTGTCATCAGTCCAGGTTAAGCTGATCTAGGGCTGAGCCTTCAGGGAAGATCCCAGAATCCCACAGGAAGGTGTCATGCATTTGGTGAATGGCTCATAGGAAGAGGGCTCTTCCAATGAGAAGAACCAACCCTGTAAGAGCGCAAGCTTCCAGACAGATACAGCTTCTCAGGTACCATAGAATTAGCAAGTTATAGATCTGCATAACACCCTGTGATGGCCCAATGTCCTCTGTTGGGATTGCTACTGACAGCTACCATTTAAGGTTTCTTTCCACCTTTTTCACTTTACTGTTCTGATGGAGTTGACCTCTGCCCACTCCTGCTGATTTCGCAAGTTGAGCAAGCTACTGTAATTTCATGATGTAAGCTTGCATATGAAAGAAGAACAGTAACATAAGGCAGTCATTAACAGTAAGATTGTCGCCAGATTATCAGAAAAACATAGGACATTTCATAAGACTCAAATTTTATTGCCAAGTATATCAACAGGAGGATGTGATAGTAACTGAATTATATCCACGTGTATGACTCATGCTGTCTATTTCAAAAAGTCCTGGAACAGCACTATGTTACTGCATTCCACTCTGAAGCTGGTTCAAGGGACATTATTTCAATGTTAAGACTTATGTTGTTAATTAATAAAACATTAACCTGAGAACTGAAACAGGAATCTATAGATAGTAACACTAACCTACCAGGAAGAATTTACTCCCCAAGTAAATATCGAAATAATTGGTAATTGCATAACAGGGCTTTATGCATAGATCCCCTCGTTTCCCATTTATGGTTGTAATGTAAATCAAGTAATCAAAGTAATGTAAATCATTACTTTGCATGACCCACCCTGCAAAAGGTAATTCATTATTCTAGACCACTACAAGATGCTTGTGTGCTTAGATAGTGCATTCTTGCAAGATATGCAAGTGCTAAGACACCATGCTAACACCACGATAGTGATAACACTGCTGAATTTAGCTACTTTTGCAATAAATTAATTCCATCAATTGTCCGAGTAATGCACAATACCACCGTCATCTGGGGATTGTATTGCTCAATCTACCATTGAGTTACTTTGAAAAGGAGGGCAGATGTGAGGAGAATGTTTGTGTAACAGTGTCTTGGGGACAGTCAAGTCTAAAGCTGATTGCAGAGAGTTGTAGAAAGTAATTTTGTGTTTTAAGTGACAGATAAAATTTGTTATTCATATATGTATATTAATGAATGTAGAAAAACCTCTTAATGCATACACAGTAGTAGACTCACAGGTAGCTATTTTAATTTGGGAAGATGTTGACACAATGGTGGGTCATTCTAGGAAGCTCTTAGTGCAGTTCTGAGGCAAACAAAACAAGCAAAGCATCAAAATAAACCTAAAACCAAAAAAATGTCCTTATATTGCTACTGATCCCAACTGCAGCCAGCAATACTTGTTCCATTTTATGTTCCATTATAGACCTTCCCTCTCTCGGGAGCGTTGAGAGGCTGAATAAGATGCAAAGAAGGAGAGAAGTGATGAATGCTAGTCTGTAGGACTGAGTATATCAGGGACTCCTTAGTTTAGGAAGATGTCTCCTTTCTCTTGAGTTGTCCTTTCCTTGCAGAACCTCTGCAAGGTATAGGTAACTACAGTCTCACTGTAATACGAGTAGCCATCACTCTTTGACTCAGCCCTGTAGTCACATCTTACAATGACTAGTGGATATTCAAAGGTGCAATGAGAAACAAAGCAAGTATAGGAAAAGCCTTCCTCAGTTCACCTGTCAAGCTTCTGGTTATTGCTTTCTTAGGAACTTCTTAATTTATAGTATGTATTGGATCCACTTTCCATGTGCTCCTTTCACTTCTCCAATTTCTTGATATTTTTCAATCCAGCATCCTATGGCAATGAGTTCCACAGAATCAACACATGAGGTTGTCAATTTTGACTTCTTTTCCAATGATTTCTCTGGAAGCTTCCAAACTCTTGTGAGACATTGCCCATACTGTTCCTCAGCTAAGTTGTGCTGGTTTATATGCACATTTGCACATCAACTGTTTGGTTCCCTGGGCACACTCCTGTTGGGCCACATTAAGCAATTATACCTTGTGGGCTGTATCTAAATTAGTCATTAAAACAGTTCTTGTTTTCTTAAACTTTAAAAGACATCCAGTTGACATGCTCCAAGACTTATCTGCCTCAGAAGCTGGAACACGTCTCAGTTTACCACAACTTAAAAAAACCCCAACCAAACAAAAAACACACCACTGAGATTGCACCATTATCTTCCCAGTTTGCCCCAAGGAATCTGTCCTCATCTAATGGTGTAACAGGCAGCCTCCACCTTAGGTTTCTCCCCTGCCAGTAGTGGTTTGGTATGTTTATTTTAAAGAGGAATGGTTCCGAATGAGAAATGTGTGTTTTGGTAGGGATTCTCCATTTGTGAGTGGAGTGGTGCCAGAAACTGTTGTGAGAGATCACTCAGGGCAGAGGCAAAACCAATCTGGAGCGGACACTCCAGGTCAGAGAGAAGCAGGGCACTGGAGCCATCGCCGTTTTCTAGGGAAGCCAATAGAAGGGAGTTCACAGACCAGAGCACCGCAGCCTACAGAAGCAGCCTGTTCCTAATACAGACCTACAATTTAAATACCTTCCCATAGAGCAAGACACTGAGAATGGGAAGGGAAGCACAGAGAAGTCAATCACATCCTGAGGAAGACTGGATTTGTATCAGACTATTCTCCGATACTAGTTTGCCTTTGGGGACAATATTTAATTCATTTCTACTTTCCTCCCCTTTTCTCCTTTCTCTCAAGCTTCCTGCAATAAAGTTCCTTGTTCAGTTGTTTACTTCCATTTCAGAACGGGTTTAATTAAAGGTCTCTCCCCTTCATTCCCATCTTATTTGATAATTGCTTATGCTCTTTCTGCTTCAGGTATGATACAGCAGATCTTCAGCAGCTCTGAGGGAGAAGGGTCTGACAGCTCCTGTCTGTCTATTCCTAAAGACCTGAAACAGGAAATATTGCAGTTATGTAAAAATAAACAGATCCCTGTACTTGCCTGTTATTTGTGGCTGAGGAATACAACCCAGAGTGTTAATATCACATGTGTCTGTCATGCCTGTTCCCTCTTCCTCCCTGGCCTAACCCCTCTCTGAGAGGGCTTTATGCGCGTTAGGCTCTCAGAGTGGTTTTTGTTCACTGACATTGCACACAAAGGCTGTGGACATCAGATATGCAGGGTATGCTCCTGAGCCCCATGAACTGCTGCAATCCCCTTACTCTCAAGTCATACTATGTGTTTAAGTAAAAAAACCCTGTGTTTAAGAGTAGATTAGGTGTGGTGTTGAGAGATATGGTGTAGGGGAGAACTTCGTAGAGTAGGGCTGATGGTTGGACTCGATGATCCCAAGGGTCTCTTCCAACCTGAATGATTCTATGATTCTACTATGGAGGGACACAGGAAAAATAGGCCTATTGGCAAACTCATTAACCATTTTCCTTCCCTTTTTTTTTTTTTTTATATATATATATATAAAAGAGAGTGGATTCTCAATTAACAAGACTAGGTTTGGCTCAGTCAGGCAGGTAACCGTAGCAGTGGAAAGACATGTCTTGTTGGACCTTCTGAGAGCTTTTAGAAATATATAGTAAAATTCTTGTCTTACACACACTTTCTCTTCTTTTCCACCCCACCCTCCTGACAAATTCTCAGCGTGAAGCTTCCAAGTTTGATATACAACAATAAGAGGTCTAGCCAATAGATGGTTAAGGCTCAAACCGCTCGTTGATCTTCTATAACACATTGCGTATCAGCTGGTGAGAGGAAGACAATAGACGAATCCTGTCCCTGAAAGAATATTCTTCATGGTGTTTAAGCATTGGACAAGAAGCCTAACATAGCATTTGGAAGAAACATTGAGAGCAAATATCCACCCTGTAGTTTGATAACCAATTATCAACCAGTGCTGTGACATTTAGACCCAAGCACTCTTTTATCAGCTGCACCAAGCCAAGCTGATAATCTGCAAGCAAACACAATAATAAAGCTACTGTAGTCATTTTTTCCAGCTTTGTACTCAAGATCTTAACAAACAGAGGGAAGAGCCACCAGGGAAGCCAGGGAGACATGATCATAGAATCATTTTGGTTGGAAGAGACCCTTGGGATCATCAAGTCCAACCATCAGCCCTACTCTACAAAGTTCTCCCCTACACCATATCCCTCAACGCCCATTCAAATCTACTGTTAAACACAGTCAGGGATGGTGACTCCACCACCTCCCTGGGCAGTCCATTCCAGTGACTGGTCACTCTTTCTGTAGAGAATTTTTTTCTAATGTCCAACCTAAACCTATCTTGTTACAGCTTGAAGCCAAATGATGAATTTGTCTGAACTGGAACTCATGATGATGTTGGAGTAGTTAGTACAGACTCTGTTTGCTATCTGTTTGCTTCCTCCTTAACAAGGAAGAGATCAATTCTCAAGCAGTTAATAACAGCTGGAAACTTGCTTGATCGTTTCATTAGGCTGCAAAAGCATAACCCAGGGAAACAGCAACAGTAAAAAACTAACTTGTGTAATTGTTGTTGCAAGAGAGGCATGTAGCTTCTAGCCAGCCTGTAAGAAACAGTTGTGTAACGTGCCAGAATAAGCTAGACAAACTTTTAATGTAAACACTGTTACTCCTGTATGAATTCTTACTCTCTCAAAGGAAGCAAAATGATGATATACCATATGGCTATAATCTCTCTCACTGCAAGTACCTGCCATCATAACTGCATTAGGGCACATAAGCCATATGATACAGACATACGTGCTGGAATACCCCATGTAAATGTAACCCCCTGAAATAGTTCAGTTCTGAAGTGAGCTCTAGTTTGATACACACAACAATCTTCACGGCAGCAAAGTAGTATAAATGCTATATTCTGCAGATCTGAAATATTTCACATGTCTCTTAAAACAGAAATTTGGAAAATTTTGGTGATTTCCTTCATTCAGCCTCATGTGGCCATCCTTTTGTTGCTATGGCTTCCCATTCCACCCCTCACAGAATTTGGTCAAGGCATGAAATTAATTTCTGAAGTTCTTTAAGCTGCTGTCCCCATCTTGCCTTTCCTCATATTTCTGCAGGACCAGAATAATGATCTTACCCAAGACTCAGTTCTGCCCTATGGCCCCACATCCTTGTGGCTTGGTTTGTCATTTAATTGTTTTGATTAATATTTGTTTTCCTCTAGGTTCAAAGCACTACTGCAGCATCCTGCTGTCTGCAGTTATCTCAGATCCAATTTTGGTTGAAACTCCAGCTTTAACTCTTTAACTCCTTTCTCTATGTATAAGTCATTTAGACCCAATTCTATTTGAAATTAACACATAATGTGCTGTTCCTCATCTCTTCCTGGGACATTACATTATACTCACACTTCACCCCAAAATCCACAAGAGTAGATACTAATGCCAAAGGATGTTTACCACACCAGACTCCACGGCATTCAGGCCTTATCAAGTCCTCTGTCCTGAGCTACATAGGTTGATTAAAGCCTATGCTTGTGGGATAGTATATACCAAGGCCAAGATAATCTCTCGAATTGGAGGTTTGATTGCAGCACACTTACATGCACATCTTTGCTGTGACTCATGCCTGTACACATAGTTCCACAGAAGCCACAGCCCTTTTCAGCCAAATCAAGACTTGCTTGAGTTATGCAAGTCTCTGACTGACCACAGATTTTTGAGATAGCAGATTATATGTGATATTATTCATCGGATCTATGCTTCTCTATTGTGGTGGCTGCATGTGAAAGGGAATATGGAGGGGACTCTGACTGCATTTGGGCACTGACCATCCAAACCTATCCTAATTCACCGTCACCTCTCAGCTGAAGTGATCTTAACTACTGATGTGAAGTGTTGCTCTGCCTAGGTTGCCAAGGAAATGCTTGAAAATCAAAGCAAGGGAGCTTGCTAATATGACTAGTGAAAGGGATAATGTGGCAGCTTCAAATACCTATGGAGAATGAAAACAAGACCTCATAACTTTTGATCACATGCTACTTAACTTTTTTTTTTCTAAAACCCAAGGAGAGAGGAACCTGGCTGTGACTTTCTTTTAAGCTGCCCTCTTCCCTACATGTTCTTTCATGTTTGCAGGGATTGCCTTGAGATACTGACAGCTTGGCAGACAAAACTTTCTTGGTTTTGGTTTTTTTTTTCAGTTATAGTTGCTCCTCCTCAAGGTTACTGTTAGAAGTTTTTTGCATGAGATCGATCCACTCAGTTTCTCAGTGTAGGATGATTCCAAACCCTTTGTCCAAGTGTAAGAGTTGATACCACTGTCTTCAAAGTGTTCTTTGTTATGATCTCATTCTATCTGCTTCATTTGCTCAAGAGCTCCAGTAAAGCTTTTTTTTTTAATCCTTTTGAAAAAACAGCTTGCAATCCAAAAAATTTGTATTGCAATAGTGCCCTATTTTAAATCTGATGTTCCTTTTCAGCTGGAAGTCCAGGTGCCTTCCAATATCAGACATTTGTTCTTCCTTATAAACTTAAAAGTGTACAGTCATTATATGACCACAAAAAACTTTTCCAATCTGTAAACTAAGAAGCAGCAATAAAGTATTGGAACAGCAATAAACATTTCTTCCCCAAACTCTAGTGCAACATTAAATCCTTCTGCAATCATAGCAAGCTGATTTGACAACTCCCTAGTTAAACAAATCTATACTGTTCTTTCTTCCAATCATTGTCTGTGATGTTTGTTCATCAAATTTCTCACTAGTAAAAGCCTATGATGATTCAAAAAGCTTCATTGCCCCTTCCACTATAACAGCAGGGTTAGGAATGAGGAACAACTTTTGGCTGCCAAGACAAAGCTATAAGAGTACTGTGTCCTTCAGTAGGATTTTTCTGTTGTGGGCAGTGAGGAAGGGAAAGAAAACCCCTTGTGTCATTACTTGTCTATTTTCTTCTCTCATTCATGAGCCAGTTTTGTCTGATTTGAAAGACAGAACTAGAGATAAACTCTAGCAAGCAGTTTGGATTATAGCTGAGCACCAGAAATAAGGAGTTCATTTCTATTTCTTAACCTGCCACCGTATTTACTATGAAAAAGGACTGAAGATTAAAATCATCTTCAGTGATTTTCTGTACATTTTTAGAATCTATGATTTGATAACATGAGACTCCCTGGGAGACATACACCTGAGGTACAGAGAGATAACCAGGTGGTTAGGGTCTGGCATCAGATGGGGATCACACCAGGCTTTAGCACAGGGCTTTTTTTGGGAGGTTTTGTTTTGAAACTCCCCAAAAGAGAACCCAACAAATCCCCACACCCCCCAGAATATCATAATTGAGAAGCATTTTTTTCTGTCCTTTGCTTTTCCCCATATAGTCATCTTCTTCCTCCTCCTCTGCCCTTGCCCTCTCACCAGCATCACTGAGCAACACAGAAAATTGTATCCTCAGACTGAGGACCTAAACTCTTCCTCTGTGTGAGGAGGACAGGAAGGAATGATTTGAGGTATATGAGGATGGCAAGACTAAAACCATAAATTTATAGGGAGAGACTTAATACTGTCCAGACTAGGACCCTGGGAGGAATCAGATCTCGTTACTTAAGGAGCAAGCAGGACCATGCAGAAGCTGGCATCAGTTGGCTCTCCTGTTCACTGGCAGCAGTGCCGAGTGAGTCAGGCCAACCTTTGCAAATATCAAGACTGCTGAAAACATTTAGATGTTACACACATTTTGAGTCCTCCACTTGTATTACAGTTAAGTACATTCACTGGGATGATCTACCAATATAAGGAGATAAGTGTTTACTGCCAAACTGTGGTTCTCAGCCAGCTTAATTTCCAGCTTTGAATCCCATAACAGTGCAAGTGGATTTTTTCAGCTCTTCCAAATAGAGGAGTTCGTGGATTTAGCCATTATGTGGCACTCCAAAACACTGGGGACAACTGATGGTACCATTTCTGAAAACATACACAGAAACACATTTCAAAGCAAGGCGGTAAGCCAGCCTACAGACTCCACCTCTGGTTCTGTTAGTTATTGCCTCCTGCCTCTGAGGACAGATGCTCCAAAAAGCACTCGCAGGAGGAAAATACTTTACAGGCAATGGGGTATTGTTCCTCTTAAAATAAAAAAAAAATTAAAATGTTGAAGTGAAAATTCACTCCAAATCAATTAACACCAAAGGTTATTAAAAGAGAAAAAGCTTGTTTTTCTAAACTGCTTGACAGACTTGAGGCAGTCTGTGGTATTTGCTTGCCTTTCATACTGCGTGCCTAAGCAAAGAGCGCTCTCTGTGATTTGCTTTCTTCTATCTAAGAACTCAAAGAGATAATGGATGAAAAGAGATACAAGATCAGAACTTCAACTTAAGCCTACAGTACTTTTCAGTGTTTTTGCAGGAGATGAGCTTAAATCTTTTCTCCATAATTGCCTCACCATGAGTAACATATATAAAGCAGGATTAGGCTTAGACATTCCTTAGTCAAGGGGCCTGAACTAGATATCACAAGATCAAGTGGAGAAATCCCCATTAACTTGCACAAATCAGCCCTCATAAATGCAAACAAGCAAGGATACGAGGCACAAGCAAGGATACTGTCTGTTGCAAGTTCCCACATACATTGCTCCACACGGAAGGAATGGCCTTACCTACCCTCTTTTTTCTTTAAAATTTACTGTTGGAAGATTAAGGTCCCTTCCAGCCTAAATCCTTCTATGATTAGTTATCTGTGTATCGGTTAGAATAGGCAGGATCCCAGGTTTACAACCCAGTATTTGTGCCAAGGAGCTGAAACTCCCCGTGATTTTTAATTTATTTCTTTTTTTTTTTTTATAATGGGCATTTTCCTGTTTTTGAAGACAGAAGCAATTTGCAAGAAAGTCACTTGCCAAGTTAGCATATGATTAATCTATTCTTACATCAATTAGAAAAAAGCATTAGAGGATTTGTTGCCTCCAAGGAATGCTATGGTTACAGAACTGTGACTTCAGAAGATAAAAGCTGCGGCATTACATGCACATACCCCTCTCAATCAGAAGGTTTCCCTTAAAAAACAAACCTTTTGTGAATCAGTAAACAGATGAGTGACTGCTGGGCATCTCCTGCTGTGCTGGCACTCAAGGGAAGCGATGAGAAAGTGAAGAGCCTCTTCCTCTCCTCCCCTCCAGCAGGAAGGACTCAGGACAGTATTAGGAAAGACAGACAGCCCCTACCTTTGCAAGTCGGATTCAGTCAGTGCCGGGCTGATGGAGGTGGGGGGAGGCGTGCCTGCCATCCCAATTGGCTAGAAACTGCTAAGGTCTCACTCTGTCCCTCACAGTAACCAAGCACATCATAAAACACACCTCCCCGTTCACCCAGAGAGAACTTTTCCTATCTCCCCCACGTTTGCTCCCTGCACCGGAGTGGCAAGTGCTTGGCCCTAAGTTTCCCGGGAGGTAAGAAGTTGAATGGTAAGTAAGGAAAAAGTCAGCTAAAACCAAATTCAGGTGAAGAAATGCACAGCAGCTAATTGTTTAATATTAAACCAACAGATTAAGTGTACTAGAATAAAGATGACAGAACAAAGATCAGCAAGTCATTAGCCAAAGTATGTGTTTATTTGCTTTGTTTGATAAGTTTTTCTGTCAATCTGTTTCACTGCAGGAAAAGCCTTAAGGAGATGATAGCACCAACTTTAGAAGGTCTTTGGGCTAAGCAGAAAAAGAACAGTTTTCTATATTAGATCTTAAAACACTAACTCGGAATTGGTACTCATTGAACTATCCAGTTTTTACTTGCTATTTTTTGTTTGGTCTTACCTTACCAACAGTTCTGAGAAAGACACAAGCTGAGTATTTAAAGTATAGTACCCTCTGAGAACTCCTGCATTTTATAGCTTTGGTCACATGGATGTTAATCAATTAATTATATTTGAAGTTGACTCCAGAATCTAGTTGGTTCTTTCAGATTATTATTATTAGTAGTATTATTTCCAAATCTGTATCTTTCCCTGCCTGAACTTTACTGGAACTCAGCCTTGGGCTCACAACTATCACAGACTCAGCACTATCCAGCCAAAGTGACCACACACTGCTCGAGTAGGCACTGAGAGAGAACACACTGTTGTATTTATGTTAGTACCTCACTTAAGGGTCTAAGTGTGCATCCTCTAACATCTGCCATATCTTCTGGACTGGATCCAGGAGACTGTAATAGCAGTGCCAGTAACACTTATGGGTGATACACCCTTTTTCCCAAAGAGCCATTATCACTGATATCAATTATTTACACAGTAGTGACTATAAGCCCCAGGATTAGCATCCTACTTCACTGTCCACTAGATGAATAGTTTCTTGGTAGAGAGCTCACAGCACTTTGGAGGAAGAACGTAAAATGAGAACAACAAACAAAAAATGAGAGAACAAGTCCCAGTTAGTCATGCGATACACTTGCATCTCATCCTGCTGGAACTTCCTGACCATCACACTAAAGGATGAGGTTTTGTTCCAAGAAGTACTGAACACTAATGCCAGCTTTCAAGACTGTCACTGAGCCATGAAGAGTTTGCTGAGGAGTTTGTGTCTCAGGACTATGCAATTGCTTCAAAGAAAAGGATATAACATGGACAGTGAGTCACAGTGTGTGCTGCTGAGTTTGTCTCTTATAATGACAGCATTCTACTGCTTTGAGGATTTACAGCTCAGAAACCTGCTGTGAGGACAATGCCAGCGGCTATTCTCTATGGGAACAGACTGACACCACTGCCTGTTTGATTTTCCCCCTAAGAACCCATGACACTTACGATTCCAGCCATGCCACTTGGCTTCAGTCTCTTCTTCAGCATAAGGAAATTTGGTCTCACTCCTCTAGTTCCTGCACAGAACACACTCAGACTATGGGACACCTGGAAAGGCACTGCTTCAACCCATCCTGAAAAAGTGCTACACTTAAGGTGGTGTTGAAGCTGCTCCTCCAGCTACATCTTTTTCTCAGGTCTGGTCTTAGTTGTTCCACTGGGCCATACAATAAGTACACCTGCTCAAAGAACTTCTCAGCATGCTCAGAGAAAATTCCTGGTTCAGATAATTTCTTGCTTTAGCCCAAAAGGAGCCCTAGGGCTACCGCAGAAGCAGCAGATGCTGAAAGTTACGTACTGTGCTTAGGGCTATCAGCTTCACACAACTGAGTTTAAAAATCAAAAGTTGGCTGGGCTTTTATAAGGTCAGCTTGGAATATTCCAATTCCACCTAAATCCTGTGTTGAACTAAACATAATATGCCAAAGAAACCCCCATATAATCCTGTTAATCCACAGTCACTAATTGATCATCCTTCCATCCTGGATTCAGATTTACAGGAGATTAGCATGGAAAGGCTCCAAACTGGCTTGGAGACAAGTGGCAGTGTTGGGCACATCAGCCCACAACAGCCCAGTGGCCACAGAGCTGTACACAGGGAAGGGGCCCATTGGTTAAATTAAACCAAGCTTAGATATATCCTGGAAGGATACTGGCCATAGCTAAAAAAATGCACAAGTATTCAATCCAGTGATTACTGTCTGATCTCAAAAGACAAAGTGGTGATGTTCTTGATGCCTCCTGCACCAGAATGGCTTCTCTCTATGGAGGTTCACAAAAATTTAATCCAGAGACTAAAACTTTGATGAAATAATGGAAGAAATTTCATGCACTTTAATACTCAGTCAGGCATATATCCTTATTTTCTACAGGAAAGCGTTTTCTTTATGGATGTAACTTTATGCTGAACCAAGAAAAGCAACGCTTAATCTTGAAACACAGAGCAAGAACTACAATTTACAGAGCTATATGGATTGATTTATATACAACTTTTATGTAAGCACAGTACTAGGGAAAAAAAACCCAAACCTATATGTATAAAGTAATTCTACATTCATACCCAGAAATAGAAACCATAAAAGATAAGTTAAAACCCAAACTTGGTTTCAGTGTATATTTATGTTTTGAGCAATTGAAGACCTGGCCTTTAAAACTAACTTAGTATCTTTTTAAAAAAACTGTTAACTATGCACATTTGTAAAAAGCTCAAGCTATATTTATTATTTCAAAATGCAACATTTATGTTACAGACATTTCTGCTCCTTTCTATTAGTATTTGCATTGATTGTTGCTTTATTCTAATTCTTAGAGATTACCTGTGCCTAAAACAGTTTAGTCTTGCAGGAGAACTTCCTGCTCTAACACCTCTCTGATCCTACTAAATGCATGCTAATGCGAGAGGTGCTATTACTAGCTTAGATCATGCTAATAAATATGCTCCATTATGCATAATGTGATGAACTAAGATTTTGTGGAATAAAAATATGCCTTTGGGATTTTATGGTAAATGCTAAGTTTTATTGAAGAATAAATTGTGGTTAATTATCTGTCTCAGAGGATGAGACTTCTGGGGATCTTCCCGCTGATCCAAACAACCACAGTGTCAGTTATTCACCAGTAATAGCAACTGGAAAGTTATCCATAAGGGACCCTTCCTGAAAGTTGTGCAAGTTCTGTAGTCAGATCAAAGAACATAAGCATTTCCTAGTCTTAATGTCTGCTATAAATAATTAAAAAATATAAAAATGTTTGGCAATGTCTCTTTTGTTTTTTTGACCTAGAAGCCATATCCTGAGTAATCGGAACCGAATAACAGATATGAAGGTAGACATATGAGTGGAAGAAAAATCTGGAAACTGATGTGAGCTGAGACAATTGTAATAGATATGTTTTATAAAAAAAAATGCATCCCCCATAAATTAAACTCTTGCCTGAAATACAAGACAAAAAATATTTATGGAGACATGTAAGCAATTATAGAGAGGCAGCATCCATCAGCATGCAAAGAGTCTGGTCAGATAAGTTTTAAACAGATCACAACCCATGCCAGCATACTCTAGTTATATACAGTTGAAAAGGGCATGAAATAACCACCTGTCTCCCCCCCCCTGCATACACGCTTCTCCTAACATACTAGCTCAGCATGCCCAAATTCAACATGCCAGCTTGTAATAAACTCCATGAATATATAGGGGAAAAGCACCTATTTTATTAGATATAATCTACTTACTATACTCTTACTTCAGGCTGAAATTTATTCTCTTACACACTCCTCCAACAAGTCTTCAGCTTTTTCCTCCTCAGTATTGCCAACCCTTTTATACCACTTGTCCTAGGAGTGTTAGTCCATCCTTAATTCACATAAACTGACTAATTAAGCAAAGTAGTTCAGCTGCATTCCCTCTGCTCAAGTGTTCCTGGAAGAGGAGGAACCCTTAACCCCACTTTGAGAGGAAGTTTGACACCTAGTGACTGTTGGAATAAATGGACCAATTTCCTTGACCATTCTTTTGTGAAGATTGCTCTTGAAAAAAACCCCCAAAACCTAACATTAATTATACTCAATTTAAAGCTGTCCATTCAGTATTTGCTGTCCATTCAGTATTTTCAGAAGTTCTCTGGTTTCAAACAAAGCAAAATTAGGCAAAAATGAACATTAAAAAAATGGTTGATGATTTCTGTAGAACCATGATACACTAATCCTGAATTCTTTTGTAATACTTACCTCATATTTAAGCATTAGTCTATGGTAGGATTTAGCTACTCTGAGATACAAATACAGATCTTTGAATTCTCACAACCTAGAGAAATTCCCAAATTACATTCTCAAAGAAAAATTACAGCACTGAGGTCTTTCCAATAAATCCTTAGTTTAATTCTTTGATATTATAAAAGATTTCTATATGAGTAAGCACTGGTCTCAAAATGTGATTACAAGAGAAAGACTAATGGCACCCTGGGCTGCAAGTCAAGGGAAGTGATAATGGATGATGACTTGGCATTTGTGGTGTTGCCTCTGTAATACCCTGTCAATCTCTGGGTCCTTGGAGACTAGAGAGAGATGTGCAGAGGGGTGGGAGCTTGGCTGAGGGCTATGAAGCTTCTTGGGAGGGTTGGAGCATCCAATATAGAAGCAGAGGCTGAGGGAGCTCCAGACTTGTTCAGTCTGAAGAAGACGAGGCTTAGGGATGAATTTAATTACTGTCTTCCACTTCCTAAGGTAGTTTGGAGTGAGAGACAACATAGCCAAACTATTCTCACAGGCAATGACCATGAGGGGAGATTCTGGTTGTATATACAAAAAGACAACATTCACAATGTTTGGTGACACACTGGAAGAAGTACCTGGAGAAGCGCTGGCTTCTGAGCCACCTGATTGTGTTGAAGCTAGCCTCACACCACTAGTCCAAAAGCTGGCCTAGGTGAAGTCCAGAGGTCCCTTCCAACCTAAATTATTTCATGATTTTGTGACCAAAAAATTTAGGAGTGCTTTTGACAACATAAACATACAAATTCCCTTAAAGAAGTTGTTTATATTACCAAAAGCACTTTCTAATTAGCATACTTCAGTTTATTTTTGGGCTTTTCCTGCATTCAAAGACCACAAAAGCAGTCAAACTGATAAAAACATTGATTGAAGACATTGTCATACTGAAAACTGTCTACTGTAGTCCAGTCTAAATCTCTAGTCAGTGGTCAGCACGAAGAATATACATATATGAATCCTAAATCTCTGTGATTACGTCTAGAAATGCAACCAAATCTTGAGGAAACCCCAGTAATAGTCATGCCACATTTCAGGCTATTTGTCATTCTCCACTGGACTTTGAACTGCCGGACTTTTAGCTACTACAAATGAAAAGCCCATTGTATTAGGCACTCCCCACATCAGTTAATTTTATTGTCTCTGCCCAGATTTCATTCTTCCCCAAAATATTCCCCCTATCATACTTCATTTTTCATTTCTGTTATACATCACATGTCTAAACCAAGTGGACTGCCAGTCATGTTTTGTTTACATCCTGAAGTCTGCCAAGGGCAAGTGAATATTTAATAACTCATTTTTAACTGGTCCACAACCATGGGCAAGTTTGAGGAGTTAGTTTCAGGCAACTCAAAATCATGCTAGAAGTAAAGGATTCATTGATAGGCCTAAATTAGAACCCCCTTTAAAATGTAGCCATTGAAGGATTAGGACGTATATCCCAAGTTGGTACTTAAATTACTTTGTGTATCATTTACTTATGTAATAGACAAGCGTATCTGTTCATTGGGCAAGTCTCAAAAATATAATTCCCTGTCGACAGACTACAGCTTGATTAGGTTTGGGCAGGAGGGGACTGAAGATTAGAGCTAACAGCTCATATAGATTTTACTGCGTTTGAGATATCTGTGCCAAATTATAAATGTAACGTGGATTCTCTGACCTTAAATAATGTTTTGTTTCTGCTTCGTTTTGTAGCCTGGCTGCACTGCAGATAAAGCCAGTTACTGGTACAGTCTGTAAACATGGCCTGTGATAAGGGTTTACAATGGTCTGAATGTCGGAGTCAGATAATAATTATGAATTGTTTTCATATTTGAGATTATTTTGGCTACAGAGCTGCTGAGCTGGAGCAGTTCACAGAAAGAAAGTCAAGATCTGTTCCCACCCTAATATTAACCTATTTCTGGTTTACCCTCTTGTTATTATACAACTTACTTAATTAGATAGCTATTTGTCATTACCCCTTCTTTCCTCCTATTTGTGTTTCCATTCTTCCCTCTTTCTAGTCCAGCTACTTTCATATCCTCTTCTCCTTCCTTCCCTGGAGTTGGGCATCAACATATCACATGAGCTAGGGCTCAAGAAAAGTCCTAGCCNAGAGCAGGCCCTTTAAGAGGGGGTTGCTGGGAGGGCACATATGCAAATAAGTGGAAGTAAGCGAAACGAAGTATAGTGAAGGCGAAACAAAGTGTGGGAAACAGCAAATGACACAAATGTTGTAGCCAATCATGGGGCAACTTTAAGCCTGTGGAAAGTGTGTGGAAAGCTCGTGGACAATATCCCTCTCCCTATCCGCAATGTAGTGCTTAGCGAATGAGGACCTGTAACTGTAGAACGATAGGTGTGCTGCCAGGGGGGTGCTTCCCGACTATGTGTGCTTCCCGACTGTGAGTGCTTCCTGAGAGGGTGCTTCCTGTGTGGCTTCCGGATTCGGGGCGCGGCACTGCTTCTGCTGGTCACACTATTCTTTATGCAAGCCAGGATGCCATTGGCCTTCTTGGCCACCTGGGCACACTGCTGGCTCATGTTCAGCCGCCCGTCGACCAGCACCCCCAGGTCCTTTTCTGCCAGGCAGCTACAGCCACACTTCCCCAAGCCTGTAGCGATGCATGGGGTAGGGGACATTACAGTGTCACCCAGCTGTCCCTCACCCTGACAGGCAAGAAGCTGGGGCAATGGCCCTCTTGTCCACCCAATGGCATCTGCTCATGATGAGACTCCCAGCTCTCTAGTCTTTCTTGCTTGGTTCTTAATGGCCTGTATCTCCTTTCCTTCTCTCTTTGGCCTTCTGGGAATCTTGTTCTGCCCACAGGCAGATTGCTCACCTTCAGAGCTTCAGTCCCTTCTATTGCCATCCCTGATCTGCACTGACACGCAAATGTTCATTTCTGCTCTGTACTGCACAGTAATTGACATCCATGGTGTCTTTTCTATGTCCCAGCAATATGCTTTTCAGCCAGCAGCTTACCAGCAGGAATATTTTGATTTTGTGTATAGCAATGTAGAATTGAGGGGATATTTCTCCCTTTGGTAGAAATGATCTTCAAGTTCCTTTGAAATTAAAGAAATCTTCATATTGAGAGATTATAATAAACACTTGATGTACATGTCATTTCATTACATGAATAATTTTAGTTTTATCACCAACTCTTGTTTAGAGATGAAGAAACTGAAGCACAGAAATTGTAAAATCCACACTTCTGGTACCCACTGTCATGCCATACTACATAAAGACCTAATGGGAAAGAAAGAGGTTTTAAGGCTGTGAGCACTTGGTCAACCCTGATGGCTCTTCCCTGACCAGCTTAAACTCTCTCTTTGGGGTACATACAGAAAAGATATTTAGGTCAAAACTCAAAATCAGAGTGTCTCAAAGGCATAAATGTAAAATGCAGTACATGAAAAAAAGCAAAGTGAAAGCCAAAGGCGGAAATTTGACCCTCAGATGAAGAAATAACTTATTGTGAAAATTGTAAGTATAAGCCAGAATAAACCCCTACTAAAGACCACCCTTATATATCTCTCTTGGGAAGAGAGTCACCTGGCACTGTAACAGCACAACATGAGCTCTTGAAATGTCACTGAATAAACAGTAGAGATTCTGAGTCCACATCTAGGATTTTTTCAAATCCTGTTCCTCTGGTTTGTGTATGTTGGACTTCTCCTAGTTCATCTGAAAATGATAGCTTGGGAGGTTCGCTTGAAGGCTTGGAGCCTTGGTGTCTGCACAAACCAGGGCTTCTAGAGAAATCAAATCCATGACATTCTTCCTCAGGCTCTGGTGAACCTAATTCATTTTTGCCTTAATGTTGTCAGTGCCCATATGCTAGCTTCTTCCTTTGCTTTCCTCTCAGAAAGAAGTGCCTCTACTTTAATTCCTGAAGCATTGTTTATGCTGAGGAGGGATCTCCCAGGGTACTGTCCTTCTCACAGACAGTCTGTGAGACAACATGTGTCTGAAATTTCCTTTAAGGATAGGGAAGGAGAAGTAGGAAAACTATGGAAGGTGAAGCCAGGAAACATCGGTTAGAGTCCAGCAACACCTACACTTCTGTTTCCAGGCTATGCAGGCTGCTTCTATCTCCGAGTAAATCATGCTCATCTTTCTATTTATTTCAGCTTCCTGCTTATACAGGGAGTTCATTCATTCTTTAAAGGTGCTTCTCATCCACGTAGTCCTGGTGGCCTACTTTTTGTACGTAACAGCCACAACTGAGAGGTGATAATTTCTTTTGCTTTATCTGTAAACGTGACTCATTGGAAATTAGGCCACTTTGTAAGCACATGGGTCGTGGTATTCACAGCCTATTGGAACCTGGACGGGTTAGTCAGGCTCGGCATTTGTAACTACTGTCCTGGTTTCAGCTGGGATAGAGTTAATATCCCACCTAGCAGCTGGTATAGTGCTGTGGTTTGGATTTAGTGTGAAAATGTTGTTAACTCGTTGACGTTTTAGTTGTCGCTAAGCAGTGCTTACATTGAGTCAAGGACTTCTCCGCTTCTCGTGCCCTGCCAGGGAGAAGGCTGGAGGTGCAAAAGAAGCTGGGAGGGGGCACAGCCAGGACAGCTGACCCAAACTGGCCAAAGGGATATTCTATACCATACGATATCATACTCAGCATATAAACTGGGGTGAGTTGGCCAGGGGTGGCCACTGCTGGGGAACAGGCTGAGCTTCAGTAAGTTGGTGGTAACCATTTTCTTCTCTCAGCTATGAGTTTTCTCACCTTTACTCTTCCAATTCTCTCTCCCATCCCACCAAGGGGGAGGAGAGAGCGAGCGGCTGCGTGGTGCTGAGCTGCCAGCTGGGATTAAACCACGACAAGACATAAGGAAACATGTGTTGTAGAACTGCAGCTGTTCAGAGTTGTTGGTAATTGTATTGTGGGTAATTGCACACCCTTCTCAGGTTTGGCTGAGAAAATAATAGCTCAAGTTAATATGGTTGGCAGGCTGGGAATACCTGTGGTTCCCTAAACCCCACATGCTGTTGCTATGGGCTGGCTGGGCTACTTGCCCAGCTAAACTTGAAGGTGGCAGGATTAGTGTTGTGCTCCCTTGCTTTAAGGTACCAAATGCACGTAAGGACAAGGACCCAAGGGAACCCATTCTGTCCCTTTTCCTCTCACTGTAAGATACATGTGAGGGTTTGGAAGAAATTGTCCCTGTTGACGAGCAATTGGTATGCAAGAGAGTAAGGAATGACCAGTCTCTCCCTCACCTCACCTGTACATAATGATTGCACAGTGAACTATTTCACTACTCAGACTCAGAATTTGCTGTGGAATGTACCACTTACATTCCTGGGGGGGTCTTTTTGCGTATGTACCATGGTATAGTCTTTAACTATAAAATCATACACTCTTTTGCAATTATACAGTCCAGAGACTTGGTCTCCCATCAGCCTTGACCTTGTATTTGTGGTCTTAACGTGTCTTAATTCAAAATGCCTATTTGTCTTATCGTACCACATTTTGTGAATGACAAATTTGAAAATAAAACTACCCGTAGATGTATCTCATTCAGTCACATTGCCCAGGAACTTCCAAACATATTTCAAAATTAAGTTCCTGAACGCTGGGAGATTATTTCTTTTAAAAGGTAATTTTTGGGAATCATAGAATCATGGGACAGCTTGGGTTGGAAGGGAGCTCAGAAAGTCATCTGGTCTATCCTTTCACGGGAAAGGGAGCCCAAATGAGATTATCTAGCACTCTGTCCAATTGCATCGTAAAAGCTGCCGGTGATGGGAACTCTGCCACATCCCTGGGGAGGTTGTTCCAGTGATTGTTCTCACTGTAAAAAATTTATTTCTTATATTGAAATGAAACCTCCCCTGGTGCGAGGGGTATCCGTTGCCCCTTGTCTTTTCCACGTGGCTCCTTGTAAAGAAAGAACCTCTGCCTTCTTTGTAGCTGCCCTTTAAATACTGGAATACTGTGAGGGCCCCCTCACCCTCAGCCTTTTCTTCTCCAGGGAGAAAAGACCTAACTCCTTCAGTCTTTCTTCACAGGACAGGTTCTTTGGCCCTCTGATCATCAAATTTATCACATCAGAATCATAGTCACCATGCAAATGAAACTCATTTTGAGCCAACAAGAGTTTCCTGTCTTTGCATAAGAAAAAGACACATCTATTTTGTATAAAGCTGGACTTTTATTCTATCCACTGTTTTTCTAGCACAGTGGTAACAGCTTTCCACACACGGCTATTAGTAGATGGAAAATTTTAGATTACAGGTTAAGATACTAGGTGTGTGGTTAATTGTTGCTTGTTGTGGGATCAACAGATTTTGCCAAAGGTGTTGCCATAACACAAAAAATACTTTATATTAGCTATTGCCCAATAAAACATTCATGTAACAGAGTTCACAGGGAGAAAAAAGAAAAAAGGACAGCATTTATACATTGAAAAACAAACAACAAAAGGTTTTTTTAAATAGCTAGGCTACTGTTTATAGGCAATAAAACCATAAACTTTGCTCTCAGTGTCATAACTTTCTTTTATATGCAGTTCTTCCCTTTGACATTAACAACCACACACTCAAATTACATTTGAGCTTTTACTTCACAAAAAGTAATTCCTCATTTATACTTATTCATGGGAACAACAGATGTAGGTTGCAGCTGATATCCATCTTCTACTTTTAGGCTAAAAATAAGCACTTCCCTTCAGCTTTAGTGCAAGATATGAGGACTTTTGCTGAGAGTGTTTTGTAACTGGAAGCTGATGGAGGATACAAAGACGATCTGTATATAGGGGCAGAAACTCCAAAGACTCAAGCTTCTCTTGTATGACGAGCATCTTCAGTGCCACTGTTTTCACACCACAGTAATGCAATCTGAGCATGTTCCAGCCCTTATTCAGGCTGGCTTTAGGCCACAGTTATCATCAAGATCATTTAAATGGTGGGTACTAAACTTTCCTTCTAGATTCTGCAAAGTACTAATTAATAAAGTATCTAACTCATTCTCATTGAGTTCTTACCAGTTAAGGGCTAAAAAGGTCATCCCTCCGTGAAATAGCTTCCAATACATGGGAGCTGGGCACAGCATTTAATATGTCAGAGTCTTTAGCCTGATCATTTTCTATGGCTTACTGTATCACTGCATTTTGTATTTGACAATAAATTATATGTATAATATATTTTAATATGTAATTGCAATCATGTATTGCAAGTCTAATCAACATTAAAGTATGTAATTAACTTCTATATTACATTGCATAATACATTGTTATATACTGCATTATATAAATCTTACAATTTATTCCAGAAATTATAACTTCTGTTTTCATCTGCAGAGTGCAAGCTATTGGTTGAGGCTTACAATTTCCTGCCTGTTACCTCAAATTGATTCCATTCCAAGAAGATCAAGACAGAATTGATAATAATGTAGGAACAAAGTTAGCTATACTTTCCAGCATTATGGTACAGTGAAGCATTTTTTCAGGTCATTGAAAATAATGCAAGGAGATTCCTGTTATGTCAGACCTCCAGGTTACCATTTCAATAATCTGGATGAACTCTCCTGATGAATATTGTTTAAGGAGAGTAAGTGCAGCTTAGTTCCTCCAGTGAACTTTTGTCTGGGTGATAGGACCAGGCCCTCTGTTATTTTTTTCTCTTTCCTGCCAAAGCCTTCCTGTGCATGATGTACTACTCCTTTCTCTTCTAACACCTTGCTTTGTTCAGATCCTGATAACGTTCTATTGCTTCAAGGCCCCTTTTGAAGGGAAAACAATTTAT
>VZTM01001476.1:312-16779 GCA_013400555.1 Jacana jacana | reverse complement strand
AAAAAAGACCAACTTTAACATGCCAGCAACATGTCTTGTCATGTAGCGTGACTGCTATGGATAGTATACTAAATAAATCAAAATAAAGATAAACGCAATTAAAGAAGACAACAACAGAAATAACCAAAAGGGAGCAAGCAGCAGTTTCCTATGTTTGACATAGCAAATGATATATTACATCTTTTATTTCTCAGAAAAGTCATTAATAGTAATATTTATGCTGAAGAGTGCTATTAGTAGAGGAAGAAGAGGAAGAGCTATTGAATTTCTTTTTTGATACAAAGTTATATTTTTATCTTTGTGATGATGCCTGATACATAAAGCAGTAGACTAGATATGACTTCTGTTTTATTTGGTCCCATCATTTTGGATTATATTATTATGATTTTTTTTTTAAGCTCCTTACTTGTAAAATAAAGATCAAAGCTGTTGGCTTTATCCATCACTTTTTTTTTTCCCTCCAAAGCCAGATAAATCACAGAAGTTCAAATCACTCAAAACATCTTAATAGAAGTCTATTCATGGCAGGATTGAAAACTAAGAATAGACTATATAATTTTTAAAAAGTCAGAATTGCAAAGGTTAAATATTGGATTCTTTAACAGATTGAAGAGGATTTGAAAGTAGAGGGGGTTTTATGGCCCATGTTCATTGTTGTTACTAAATATGTATGATCTCAGAAACTCTGGTGAAACCCTCTCATATTGTACACTCACAGACTTAGTGGTGGAGACAGATTTCTGTTTTTATCCTTGGAGTTGTTCTGTACCAGTATGGAGCTCTAAGTCACTGGTGTCCAGTATTTCTGATATCTATCTGAAAGTCTCACGATGTCATGCTTTATGAAATTGCTTATTGGTTCCCCTGTTTAGGTGTGGTGGTGAGAAAGGGAGGTCTGTTTTCAGTAGGCACTATTTTCCATGCTTGACTGACTTTACTGAATAGCTGTTCATGTTGATACACACTTTAGAAAGATTTTAAAAGTACCTCTAATAATGTGTTGATGTTTCATCACTTATCTTAATTTAATACTGATATTTTACTAATCTGATTTAACATGTTGAGGGCGCAAAGCTTTGGCTGATGTTTTCTAGGGTGAATGTTCCCTAGAAATGTTTCTTTTTCTGTTTTTCCTTATTTTAGAAGTTGACAGTTTAGATTAGTGTGTGCATAATTCACAAATTCTGTAAGAGTTTGTGGATCACTCTGCAGCATCCGATTGCTTATGCATTTTGCCTGTGCAGTTTGGATTTTGGCACCAGTCCTTCTAGTGGGTTTTTCTGCTTCTTGCAGTAACGGTGATTGTCCAGCTGTGTGTTACCTGTACAGCATGAGCTTAAAGCACTTGTGCGATCTCCTTTGCAAATTAACGGGTAGTGCTGTTTGTTTGGTTTTTTTAATATTTCATGTGTAGTGTTCATTCACTTTGTAAACCTGTCACTATCCTCATTCTTCAAATATGCCCAAAAAGGATCTTAGCTTATGTCTCTGATTGTGGCTTTTGTATAGAAAGGCATAATAGGAGAGAAGGATCTCTGTGAAATACGTTCAGAACACGTATCTCTGAGATAACATGTTAAATGATTTTTTGTGTGTGTATGTGTGTTCAGAAGAGGTTAAACTTAATTAAGTAAAGTATTCTGAAAATGTTAGCAGTAGTATTTCTGCCTATAGGTAGATGGTTCTGCTCTCTGAAGAGTCCACAAGAAGTCTTTTCCTCCTGTTGTTCAGAGAGCTGTGGCTCACAGAGCGTTCCAGTTGGTGACTTGCATGGCATGTACAGCAGCTTACAGCTGGACACTAGGGCACTTCCAACTGGAAGAAGAAAGAGAATGTTAAGTGTTGTTCCTTTGCTTGTAGAACTCGGATTAATTTTATTTATGTGAGGCTATTGCCAAAAATAACAAGTAGCGATAAATGAATATTCCTAATTCCCAATGCATAATGTGTGGAATTTAATTCAAAACTGATTCTTTGCCAAGTTTCTTGTCCAGATATTGGTGAAAAGGAAGTACAAGCTAATATTTTTCTAACGCCTGTTTATTTTACTGTACAAAATATTGTTAAAGCTATTCTCAAGCCCTTGCTCAAACACAACCATCATTCAAAAACCCCACATGCTGAATGAGAGCTCCACCTCTTTTGGTATGTCATTACTGCAGTCTCTTCCAGGGCAGTAGGAATGGCTGTCTAAAATTGTTCAAACAAAATCAAGTTACCGCAATCTAATCTTGGTTTTCTCATCCACTCTGCCTGTAAAAGGATGCACTATATTTTATTTTGACTGTATGTTTTGACAGATCATGTGGTAGATTTTCAGTAGTTCATCTATATCACAAACAGTTTCCTTATTTTTTTTGCATAAGAAACTTTTTAAACTTGCTGCAGAAGAAAAAAAGTGTGGCCCACTAATTTGAGGATCAGTATTTTGAATATGTAAAAAATTCAGTGAAGAAATTAGTCTAGCAACAGAGTTGAACCTGAAATATCAGCATTTGAATGTACCAAAACTACACCTGTCTTATGCCAAGCTCTTGGTTCTGTCTTGCTGTTACAGCTGTTGAAATGCTCTTTCTTAAAGGAGGGGTTTTCACAATGCAAGTATGCTGTATATCACTGTTGTGACCTAAGGCTGCAGGTTGTACGTTGTGTGTTTCTCCAGTGTACTGCTCTGCTGTTTGAACAACCAAGTTACACTGCCCAGAAGAAAATTAATCTTTGGCAGGTTGGTTGAAGAAAATAAATCTAGGCAGATGGTAAAGGAAATTAATATACAATGTTGTATTTTCAAAATTGTGATTAATTTCAATTCACTTTTATAATCCTTGAGGAGTAAAGCTTTTAAAGTCCCAAACCTGATTTGAATAAGTATGGTGACACATAAAATTCTAAACTAAAGTATAGTGTCAGCTGATTTACTCTGCCATGTACAGGCATTTTGAATTAATTTGGAAGACTGTAATGAGCACAGAGGGTGTAAAATAAGTGGAAAGAAGAGCTCTATTGTTTAGTGGAAAATAGACTATTGTTTACTAGAAAATAGACTATTGTTTTCAAGCTTTCAGACTGGATTTAGATCTTGGGGATGCAGCTGAAATACAGCATTAGTTAATAATTTTGAAAAACTGGTTCCATTTCTCCTGCAAATGGTAATTCTAGCAAATGTTAGCTACCTTCCAGGTTCTTTCCCCTGCTTCTTTGATTTCCCACAACTACAAACATTTACCACAGCAGAAGACTAGGGATACTACAAAGACTGCAGATTTGCCAGTTTGCAACCTCTGTCTAGACTGGGTTATTTGATTTTTAAATAGGTAGATAAAATCTCTGTTACATAGTTTTCCCTAAGAAGGGCAACTCTAACAGAAACACGTGCTTCAGGAATTAGGCCTGTATTTGTTCTGCAAACAGGGAAGTAATAGGGTTTTTATTTATCCTGTAAGTCTGAGGGACACTTATTATGAATTCCTAGATGCAATCATTACTAGTTAAGGCTTGATATAATTTTTACAATTTTTTCCCCATATAAATGAGAAAAAAATTGTAGAACATAGAATTGGCAGGGTATGATAATAAATGCAAGAAATATCATGTGAAATCATAACATGTGTATGATGAAAATAATGCATGCTAAAGTGTCAGAATAAAAATAACTGAGCGCTAATTTAAATTAATACCTTTCTCTGTGAGCCAGTCTGACAGGAAGCTGCTTTACCATTTCTTTTAAGGCACTATATTTATAAATAGATGTTGGTGGCTGTGGTAAATGCTGGATTAAAAAAAAACCCTAATAACTAATATTTTAAATTATTTTAATAGTTTGCCTTCTTTAACAAATTGTTGTGATAGCTATGCTAGCTTGCTATTAGCCCCTCGTACTTAATTTTTTACCTTCCATGAAATTCCCACTACTTAGAAAAAAAAATAAATTTCCTTGGATCACAGAACTTAAGAACTTTGATAAATGGTTTCTTCATTGCACGTTCCTATAAGCCTTGTTTTTCCTTTTGTGTAGAACTTTTATGTCTTACATAAATAACTCACTTGGATTATTACTTGCTAAGAAGGCTCTTATTTTGACCTTGAAAATTCCATTTAATTTCTGAACTACTAACAGATATCTCTGCTCATCTGGCATTGTTTTGGAATGAAACCTGAAAGCAAACACACATTTTCAGAGAAAACTTTTTTTTTATAAATAGAAAAAGGTGTGTTATCATCACTAACAATTAGGTTTAAAACTAAAAAGTTTGACTAGTTTATGGCCTTCATTTTCAAATCTCTAAAAAAAACCCCAAAGTTTACAAATTTGTAAGATTTCTTTGCTGTGATCATTTTTATTGTTTTTAGCACTGGCATGTTGAATGGATCTCAGCTTAATCTACTATGGAGTCCCAGGAATGAACTTCATAGAGCAGGGGCACAGGAGTAAGAAGGCATGAGTTCTTCCTTTTGAAGAACTGTTTTTCAAGTATATTGGAGGCAAAAGGAAAACAAGAGAAAATGTGGGTCTGTTGTTGAATGAGATGGGTGCCATGGTGACAGAGGATGCAGAGAAGGCGGAATTACTGAATGCCTTCTTTGCTTCAGTCTTTCCTGCACAGGCCAGCCCTCAGAACTCTTGCACTTTGGTAGAAACAAAGAAAGTCTGGATGGAAAAATACTTCTTCTTGGTTGAGGAAGACCAAGTTAGGGAACAGTTAAGTACACTGAATATTCGCAAGGCTGTGGGTCCTGATGGGATGCACCCGCAAGTGCTGAGGGAGCTGGCAGTCATTGCTCGGCCGCTCTCCATCATCTTTGAAAAGTCCTGGAGAACAGGCAAGGGACCTGAGGACTGGAGGAAAGCCAGTGTTATGCCAATCTTTAAAAGAGTGAGAAGGAGGACCTGGGAAACTACAGACCTGTCAGCGTCACCTCCATCCCTGGGAAGATGATGGAACAATTCAGTCTGGATGTCACCTCAAAGTGTCTGGAGGAAAAGAAAGCTATCAGAAGTAGTCAACATGGATTCACCAAGGGGAAATCATGTCTGACTAACCTGATATGGCCTTCTATGATGGCAAGACTGGAGGGATAGATGAGGGGAGGGCTGTAGATGTTGTCTACCTTGACTTCAGCAAGGCTTTTGACACAGTCTCCCACAGCACTTGTGTCTGGTTAGAGTGGAGAAGAGAAGGCTGAGGGGTGATCTGATCAACACCTATAAAAACTTAAAGGGTGGGTGTCAAGAGGAAGGGGCCAGTCTTTTTCAGTGGTGCCCAGCGAGAGGACAAGAGGAAGTGGGCACAAACTTGTGCATAAGAAGTTCCATCTAAATATGAGGAGGAACTTCACTTTGAGGGTGGCAGAGCCCTGTGGCAGGCTGCCCAGAGAGATGGTGGAGTGTCCATCTCTGGAGACATTCAAAACTCGCCTGGACAAGTTCCTGTGCAACCTGCTCTGGGAGGACCTGCTTTGGCAGTGGGGTTGGGCTAGATGATCTCCAGAGGTCATATCATTCTGTGATTCTGTGAAGAGTGTGTTTACAAACTTACAGGAGGCAGACAGATACTTAGTACTTGAAACTTGAGTATATATTGAAGTTTCAGTTAGTGTAAAAAATCTTCAGGCCTATCTTTCATCTGCTGCTGATCCTCCTGTTTCAAATGTGCCCAATAAAGTGCATACCCTATCAGCCAACTGTTTTTTATAATAACATTCATAGTCTCTTATTTTCAGGTGGGATACAAATGCTGGTGCTCTTTCATCTTGTGCTAAGTCTAGTGTATTTTTTCTTATTTATGTTACATAGAAAAACAGGAAAGGACATTAAAGGATGCCAGGGTTAGAGAGAGAATGAATGGGTGAATGAATGAATGAATATTATATTGAATACTGTGTAGCGGTCCAAGAGGCCAGTGTTGTTGAAAAAGTCAAACCCCAAAGAAACTGTAATTACGTTAGATCAGTGTCTCTTTAGCCTATGCTTCCCCTAGATCCTGAATCACATAAAGGAACTTTGGCAGCCTGGACTAGTTCATGGTGTGAGGGCTGTTCTTTCCCAGTAAAGGGCACCACCCACTGACACTGCCAAGTAACACATTAACCAGATGCTACGTAGAATTTATCGAGACTAAGGAGTGGTTTCTTTGCAGGAGTTATATCAGTGTATTATTCTGAGATAGCTAGTGTTATTGCAGATAATTTCTAGAACTGAGAAACAAGTAATTCTTTCCCTGGATGCAGCCATCACCTATATCCAATAGGTTTGACTTCTCTGACGTGGGTCAAACAAAAGGCTTGACTGTGCTGGGCTAACTAGTCTTTTGAATTCAGTGTAAGCCCTTAAGGACCAATGGTATTTAACTGAGGTTTGTTTAAGGGTTGTTGTTTTGTTTTTCTCTTTTTTTTTTTTTTTTGCCTGAGAATCAGGTTTACAGCAAATTCTCTTGTACCCCAACTTACAACATGAGACAGAGATGCTAAGCCTGAAGACAGTTATATCTTGAAAATAATCACCATGAAACCAAAAAAAAAAACCAACCAAACAACCTCTCCCCAATTCTGCAACAATATCAAGTGATGGTAAAACCTAAAATGCTTAAATATGACTATATATATGGCACTATATTCACTTATGTAGATTAGTTAAGGATTGCTGAGTATTATTTCTCATTGAGTGTTCATCTGTGAATAGAAACAGAAATACATACATATTTTATAGATACCTCAGTGAATAAAATTAGAACTTTGGAAGTCTGAAATGGTTTTGAGCAAGGTTTGGTTGTCTTTAAATGATTTTTTTTTTTGGTACAAAATAAGAAATATTCAGTGGTATAGTGAAAATATTTTAAAATATTTTTTGACTATTCTACTTCCATCACAAGATGAGTAAATAGTAAATTGTGTGATTAAGACAAGTACTCAAAGTTGTTTAAACAGAAACTGCTGATTTTCATAAATGTTCAGTAAATACATTGTTTATGTTTGTGGAAGTCAAACTGCTACCTACCTGCAATCAGTTAGGCAGCTTTCTGAGTTCGGTATCTTTTCCGGATTGTTACAGTTTTCCATAAGACTAACTGTGAATTCAGGAGTTCTTTCCCAACGTTGTGATGCAAAACTGAAGGGTTTTTAAAAGCAAAGGTATCTTCTTTCCTTACACCTGTGTTGCAATACTTTAGAAAAATTAATGTTAAACTCCATAATGAACAAGGATATGTATCAGCTGTCACGTCTGCAACATGAGTCTAGGAAATCAAATTTTTTTTCAAGTGCACAATTTCTCCTGTAGTATTCAAGTGGGTTTTCTTGCTAAGAGTCTCTATAGAGCTTGCATTCTTTTTCCCTAAAGTAGTAAGAGAAACACTGGATATTGTTTTATAGTTATGCAGTACGTCTAGTACAGCAATAGATGAGAATCATATGACTTCTCAAAATAAAAGAATTACGTTAATGGATGAAAGAATAAATTGTTATTATTTATGAGTGTTGAATAAATGTCACTACAGGCTTGTCAATTACAAAAGAATTTGAAAAGACTTTTTTTTTTTTTCTGTATCAATACTTTCTGGGTCTCTGTGATGTTAGAAATTCTGCATCTTAATTAAATGATGTTTGTGTCATGGTAAAGTATATTAAATAGAAGTAATTTAAATGAAATGGGTAAATGCTGAAAAAACTGTCGTGAGGGTACTTGCTTTTATTAGAAGATGTCTTCAAAGTTAACTTTACCATGTTAATCACATAAATCTCTTGATTATCAGTCTTATTCACTGGGGCTAAGCATTTAGCAGGCTTTAACAGCAATTAAGTACTTCGCAAAGTTATCAGAGCTTTTAAATAATATTTATTGAGAGAATCTCATGGAATATTCATAGGACATCTGAAAACAGTTTTTAAAGATGGGTACACGTCTAGCTCGTCGATTTGAATTACAGTGTGGGTTACTCTCAACACTTGCTATTTTGACAAGCTGAACTGCACAAATTTAAGAAGCATCTTATTTTCTACCATTTGTGCCATGTAAAAGCTTACGTGTATGCAAATGTTCATCTTTGTTAGTATTATTAAGTTAAAGTTAATGTCAATATGTGCAGTAATCAAGATAGAAACCTGGAAGCCTGATTGTAAAACCTGTTCCTTGCACTGAAAATGCAAGGGAGCTAATGTGATATGTGTGTTGGCATATTGTGGTTCAATGTCTGGATTAATAGTAATAGTAATATAGTAAAAGTAATTTGCCCCTGAGAATACAGGATAAGGACTGTCACTCAAGGAAACTAAACTTTTTTCAAGAGTACTGAGAGTTTTCAGTTTCCCTAAGTCATTGCTGCCACTTATAGTGTGACCAGATTTGTGAATTCATGTGAATTTTGCCTTTTCTAAGAACACTGCTCAAAACAGACTTACTTCAAAATCTAGGGCTGGAATATTGGTGTTAAAATTGATCAACTATAAATTTGATTATTTTGTTTCGATATTATCCATTTGGAATCAAATAGGCACAAGTAAGGGAGCAGGTGATATTCAAGAAGTATTGTGAAAGTACTCTGGAGATTTCTTAGCATTAGTGTCTCATGGTGTACCTGTGTGCAGGGACGGCTTTCCTGGCCATTCTTTTGTGGGTATGCATGTGTGTATTTCCTGCATGTGAATAATCCTATCTGAGACATCACTTATTTTGAATTTTGAGGAAGCTGATAAAGAGTAAATGGCTGATAAATTTATGCTTTGAGTTGCTTTCTGCTACATCAAACACATTATGCTGCTTCCATATTGACATCTGCGGTTAAATTCAAGTTATACAAATTGTCTTTTTTTTTTTTTTTTTTTAATTTACAACTTTTTGAGTTATTTGATGTAGAAAATATCCAAGCCTCAAAACCAATTTTGTGGGAAATGAGTAAGTGCTGATAACATCAAAGATGAGTGCAATCATCTGTTTTACAGAGGTTAACTCTTTCCCTGAGAATTAGTATCAATATGTAGAGGGGTTTTTTTAACTCATCAAAAAATCAGGATGAAGAGGAAGCTGCTTCAATTTGAAGAAACCGTCCTCTACTCTGATACTCTGAATGGTTTTATTCTTCCCTTGGGATAGATAAGTTGCTAGAAAGCTAAATGCCAAATGTCTTGTGCTACAGTCCTATGTAACTGATGCCTCTCCCACTCTATGATACACAGTGCTTAATTGCTTACTTAGTCTCAGTATATGTTGGTCCATTTTATCACCTAATTAGATTGTGTTTGAAACACCATTTGGTAGTAACAATCCAATCTGCTTTGCCATTTGGTTCTTCATTAATTTACTTCCAAGTGTTTGTTTTTACTGAGCGGAAAAAAAAGAAAAAAAAATAAAGTTTTTTTTCTTTTTTTGGTGTTGTTTTTTGTTGTTGTTTGCCACAAGGTATCTAAAACATTAGCAATCTAGTATTAAAAAACTACAGTGAAGAAAGTACACAAGTTGTTGGTAAATCAGCTCTAAACTCCATTTGGATTTCAACTTTAGCAATTTTATCTTGAGAGGACAGACACATATGTATTAAAAGCTGCAGGGGAAGATTGGCAGGTAATGAAGACAAACCCCAACTGCATTTTTATTGTATGTTATAATTCAGGACTATTACATGCTGTTACCCCTGCAAACCTCCTCATCCATTTCAGCTCAGTGCACTGTTGGGCTTGCAAGAATTCGCTTTGTTCTTTTAAGTGTGTGCAAAGATGTGTCATTCCAAGCTTTCAGAACAGTAGATATTTTCAATATGTGATTGTCCCTGAAATCATGTTTGGTAACTGACAGTGCTCTTTGATAAAAAGAATCTCCTTCTTCAACCATTTATTTTCCAAAGCTGATTGCCTGTGGCACGATTGTTTTACCTGTGTCTGAACAAGAGAATCAACAATTTACTCAGTGCTTTAAATCATGGAAGCATCCTTGGATGAAAAAAAAAAAAAAAATTGTTTTCCTCACTCACAAAGCAGCATTTTGGACTACAGGATAATGTAAATATAGCACCTATAAACTTATTTTCTTGTAGCTAGGAAATATGTAATGAGACTTCATTTTGTCTAGAATGTAGTGAGATGAGGAATTGTTGTAGACGGAGGACAAAGAACCCCCAATGCCCTTGTACAGTGGTAAGCAGTGGATAAGGAGAAAGGAATTCCTATAATTCTTTACCGTACAGTAATGTATTTTTAATTGTATGGTAGCATACTACACAATTTGGCCAGAAAAACAGAACTTCCTATTAATTGAAATGAATTTGTTACCCAGCATCAGTTATGCTGTATAAGAAGTAGTGGAGTAACTCAGTATTTCTCGCCCTCTAGCAACCCCCAACACATTTGTCACCGGGTCTTTGGGTGTGAAAACTAGACTGATCAATAATACTGAAGGGAAGATGTAAAAGAAAACTATGGCTGATCATTTTGGGTGTTGCAAACTAGAAGTTAAGAACTTCTAGTCTGAACCGGTATGGTTTATCTCTTGTATCTCTAAGCCAGCTTCTTTCTAGAGAAGACAAAACAAGTGGGAAAGGCAGAAGTAATTCTTCTCAGCTTATGACAGTATGTGTCTTAGTTGTGCCTTTGATTTTTGTAGCATTTAATGTATTGTACTTTCACAAAGCAATCTGGCTTTTTATGAGCCCACAACATTCTGCATCAACAAGATCCCCAGTGTAACTACTGAGTGTCTGAACAAGCAACTTGCTTTGTATTTTACTTGTGACTTGGTGGTTTCCCTTGATGCCCTTCATAAGTTCTACTCTTATTCCAGTACAAAGAAAACAGCAGACAGGCAGCCTTTGCCGTCTTGGTGCCACTCAGTGTAAAGGTGCTATGTTACACACCTGAATGTCAGCTTTTCTGGAAGAAGAGGTGGTTTTAGCTGTCTCTGCTACAGAAGGCATCCTGTATCTTTGATTACGCAGTCTCTGAGTTTTTTGAAGTACCTCACGTATTTTTCAAGGAGTGGAACCAAGCTTACACAGGGTATTGAAATATCTGGTAGTGCTTTAGACAGTGTTTCATGCTTAACTGGCAGAAAATTAAAGCTACAGACTGTGGTCAAGGGGTAAAGGTATCTTTAATATTTAGATTGATATTACCTGATAACTAGATGAATCTGAGGTGAATGGTTCGTTGTCTTTTGACATGTTTTTCAAATATTTGACTTGAAGTGAGACATAGCTAGATTTGTTCTTGCTCTAAAGTATTTAGATCTCGTATTTGAAATCAGAATGTCAATAGGATAATTAGGGATCATAATACCTATTACATAACACCAAATCAGAGTCTTTTGTGTGTCATATACTAGTGAGTACTCTAAAGAGTGCCGTGATGTAAAATGAGGACTTAATATTGACTTAAAAGGATTTAATGAGAGTGAATAGCATATGTGCTTCTTTTATGCAGTTATAGAATGACTTGTGGAGGCATAACAGCAGATAAATGATGACACTTTTTAAGAAAGTGTTTCCATAACTTCTGGAGATGTTTCTTTCAATGTGGCCTGTGTCTGTAGATGGAATACATCTCACTACTGGTGAGATGGTCTGGGCAGGACTAGGAACTAGTCATCTGTAGTTTTATGTTTTTTCTGTGTGTCTGCTGAATTTACTGTAACTGACCCTCCAGCTTTAAAACAGCGAAACTGAAAAATAACAGCAAAACCACGTAGAACAAAAAGCATTTGAAAGTCAGCAAACTACAGCAGCTATTTTCCATGGACTACTGTGCAACAATCCTGTTGCAAACAGATTAAAACAGCAGGGCAGCAATTGTAGTGATAGTACCAGTATCTGTTGGTAGTATTTTTCCCCAGGCATGGAGAGGAAAGGAAAGCTTTGTGCAGTTTCATCTTTAGTATTTATCCATCTCCAAGATGAAAACATTTTTGATATCTTAGACAAAGTGAATATTAAGAAAATAAATAAAAAAAATCCAAATATCTGATTGCCAATGTTCTTATTTTTCTTCTTATTTAGAAGCTTTGTATTTATGTTGTGGCCACTAATCTGAAATTTTCCTGGATGGACTTAACATGTCTCAAACTTTGCAACATTTACAGATAGTGGTCCTAGTTTTACAACTAAATATAGTTGTAGTTGATCAATGGAAGGTAATGAAAAACATTAATGTTCTGAGGAAATTGTCTCAAATTTATGAAGACCTATTTTTCAGTCCGTGGTTAGATACCCATAACTTATTTACCTTGAGGAGACCAGTATTAACCTCTCCCTTCATGGATGGATAGTCAAATGGATTTTCTATTTTTTTCAGGTCTTCATTCTTTTGAGACCAGAAAGGTGACAACTTGTGACATCCCATTACTTTAAACAGCTTCTGTATTTCAGAGAAAAAAGTGGAGATTCAGATCTGTGGGCTATCCATACGTGCAAATGTATACACATCCATTTTTATTCAGATGTGAGCAAGACTAAACAAGAAACTGAGTAAGGCTACTTAAAACTGGGTAGGTCGAACACTTCAAAACAGTGACACTTGAAATTTTCAGTTTGTAATCTAACCCTGCTCCTACTATTAGGCTGCCAGCGTGTCATGGTTTCAGCTGGGATGGGTTTGACTTTCTTGCTAGCAGCTGGTATAGTGCTATGTTTTGGATTTGGAATTGTTGATGAAACACTGTTTTGGTTCTTGCTAAACTCTCAAGGCCTTTTCTGTGTATCACACCACCCTGCCAGTGAGTGGGCTGGGGGTGCACAAGAAGTTGGGATGGGATACAGGTGGGACAGCTGACAAGCTGACGTCAACTGACTATTCTGTGCCATGGGACATCATGCTCAGAATAAGTAGCTTCGGGAAGAAGAAAGAAGTGGGGGACATTTAGAGTGATGGTGTTTGTCTTCCCAAGTAACCATTATATGTGATGGAGCTTGGCTTTTCTGGAGATGGCTGAACACCTGCCTTTCCATAGGAAGAAGTGAATGAATGCCTTGGCTTGCTTTGTTTGCATGTGTGGCTTTTGCTTTACCTATTAAGCTGTCTTTATCTCAACCCACAGGTTTTTCCTCACTTCTCTTCTGATTCTCTCCCTCACACCACTGAGGGGGGAGTGAGCCAGTGGCTGCGTGGTTGTAGCTGCCAACCAGGGCTAAACCACAACACAGGGACTAAGACTGTGAGGGAGTTTTTATTGTTTTTGCAAATCAACATCTGATAAAAGAAAGGTGTTGTTTGTTTTTTTTTTCCTTTTTCTTGATGTTTTTTGCTTGTCCTGTTTTGAACCTCTTTCTTTTCAATGATGCTTTCATGCAAATACGTCTTTCATATTTTATGCTGGAGGGGAGAACCCCAGATACATATGATCAAATTTTCGCATACTCTATAAATAGACTTACTATATTGAGATCTGAATTTACAGGGAGTGATCAACTGAAAACATTGTGTTGGTTGTCTGCAGTCTTTCATGATAGTCAGAGATGGGGGGATCTTTCTGCTCTTTTATTTTTTAATCAGGCTTCCATCCCACAAACCATTCAATTGCACAGGCACAATATTCTTTCTTCAGTTTGAAGGGTGTTGATTTTGCCAGAAAGTGTGTTAGCATTTGTCCACCTTGAAGTGTTTTTACATCACTGTAAAGATAAGTACAAAGTGTGTTTGTCTTCTGAAGAACTATGCTTTTGGGATATTCTGTCACAGTCTTTGTATAGATCTGAAAAATTGAATGAACATGAAATCCAAATAAATTCTTTCTCATAATCAACATATACAGCTTCAAATTGCAGTATGCACTAATGAGATGGGATGGGAGCTGGCAGTAGGCAGATCTTTGTACTTAGGTGATTTTTTGTGTGCATGGGTGGTTACGCTTAACACTAACTAAAGAAAAAAGCTGAAAAATAAATTATAATTGCTTTTTGTTGTGGAGTTTATGAACCATGCAAGAATGTTTTGTAAAAAGCATACTTGTCTGAAAAGAGCAAGAAATTTGTGAATATGTAATCAAAGATGGATTTTCAGTACCTAGTTTATACAGTGCAAGTTGCATTTATCTGAATATTTCAACTCCTAGGAATACTTAGGTGCTGTTTCCTATAAAAAGCCTGTCTGTTTTCTCTCTCCTTTCCCAGAACAAATAGTCTTGTTTAGCTCTCCAAAGGATTGGACCAGCAAACCACTACTCAAGTCTCCAGTGCAGCTTACCTGCTCCTGACTTGTTGCTAACAGTAAGGTTGAAAAAAGAGCTGGTGTTGGTTGAGCAGCCTGAACTGAGGAAAAGAGAAGCCATGTTTGCATAGAAACATGAACAGGGAATTGCTGTGAGACTGCAGAGTAAATTTATTTCCAGAAGGGGACTTCTCCAAATAGTTATGTATCGCTACCAAACTCACTTTTTCACAAACAAGTTGAAAAATACTATTAAATTTTGTGTTTGTTTAGCACAAGAGGCTAATTTAGGATTTTATGCTTGCTAGTATATTTATAACAAATATATTAGAAACATACTTCCTATTGTTTCAGATTTTTTTTGAAGACAACACGAAAATTGTCTCACGGCATTGAAAACCTGAAAGTAGTTTCAGGGCAAATACACAGGGGGCCGAAAGCCTGAAGGTTGACTCTTTCCCATTTGGAAGTGTGTGTTGTAATGCGAGTTTCCTGTCTACTTGGCTGCTGGTAGAAGTGAGATGTTGCTGTATGTAGGTAGAGAGGGGAAGAATTTTGACTGAGAATTGTTAATTAAAAAACCCCAACAACTGTGAGTAGTAACTTGACTACAGATTTCAACATGAGTATATTTTTTATAGTGCAGCCTAGCATAAGCTCTAAAATATGACTACTCAAATTGCACTGGTCTAAGGCAATAAAATTAATACATACTTTTTAATTATTGATACTTTCTGTCACTGTCCAAGGAAGACATGCTTCCTAAGTGAACATTTTCCATTCTTTGATGTCCAAACACATAATACCAAATAAGTGTAATCGCAAGAAGTAGTTGACAGATTGGCTGTTATTTATCAAATGACATAAAGTCATCAAAATTCCTGCAAACAGCTATTTATTTATAGAAATGTCAAGATCTTGCTAAAAGCTTTAGTCAAGCAAAATTAGTATTGCAAATTATATTAATTAGAGTATATCAAGCTATATTAACCAGCATAATTTATTTTTATATTGGAAAGCTTTAAATGGTTGCACCAACACTAATTAAAAGAAACATACAGAAATCCTTTTTTAGTAGTAGTCTACCTTTCTTGTTCAACGGGTGACAAACCGTGCAAAGAGCTAAAAAAAAAGAATTTAGAACTACTAAAGTGAAGTTTAAATAGTGCTGAATACTGCTGTATTTTATGGCTCATTAAATAGACTCTTACAGCAAACTTCATTGTTTCCTGCAGGTTTTTACATATAATGTCAGATACTGAGTTCAAAATAGAATGAGAATTTTCTGAGCTTTGCTTTAAAATATGCAAAAAAAGGGCATTTAATTGTATTTTCTTCTAGTTATAGTAGCTCAAAGCTCTCACATCCAATTAAAAAACACTATAGCAAGAATTTGAATATTGGAAAGATTCTGAAATCACAAGTAATTTCTTGTGATAGGTAAAAATATTTTTTAGCACATTTTATATGGGAGGAAATAAGAAGTAAAAACACTGTTCATGATTTTTACTCATTTCTGGAGTTTCAAATGCAACCCACCTGTCTCAAAGTCTGAGTTGCAAATCTCTTCGGTGAGTGCCTTGAACTTTTTTCCCATTATAAGGTAAGGATATACCTCTTCATCCTGGCTGTGTTCTTTTGTTAGGTGTTCCCCAGCATCTGCATTTGATGCTGGGGCATCTGGCTGAGATACCCTAGACCCTGACTTTAAACCTCTGCAAGGTTTTGTCTTGTTAGGTAAGGCTCCACTTGCAGGTGGAATTTTTATTTTCCCCTAATTAACAATCACTGGTTTTGTTTATGCTTTCTAATAGTGTTCCTTAGCACAGCACTTTTGTGTAGTTCTCCTGGGAGTGAAAAACTTCATGTTTTAAAAAATTAAAATGTTTACCAAGTGGTTGCCTGTTATCCTCTCAGATGCTGGTAGTTCTAAAATAGTTCAGATGCATATCACAATAGCCCACAGCTCTTTCTCTTAACATTCTACAATTTTAAAGGCCTTTGTGAAGGCTTAAAAAGTGTGCGTTTCCCCTTCTCCAGCCCTTCCCAAACAACTGAAATTTGAAAATATTTGATACATAAATCAGCTAAATATTCAAGCATAAATATTTCCCATTGTCTGTATCCTGCAGAAAGCATTCCTTGCCTTGCCCACTTTTCTCTGGATAAACTCTGACAAGTTTACTGGGAGGTATATAATATCCATATAGTATTGTATAACTTTATAGCCTTTTCTAGGGTGGAGGTATTTTTTGTCCCCGGTGTTTCTTCAAGAAGATTTTAGCTGGGAAATTCTGTCCTCATTACAAAATAGAAATGTACTCACAGTTTCAGTGAAGTGTGGAG
>VZTM01001475.1:194-16749 GCA_013400555.1 Jacana jacana | reverse complement strand
GGGAGGTTGTGGTGTCTCCTTCTCTGGAGACATTCAAAACTCGCCTGGATGCATTCCTGAGTGATCTGATCTAGGTGTTCCTGCTCCGGCAGGGGGATTGGACTAGATGATCTTTCAAGGTCCCTTCCAATCCCTGAGATTCTGTGATTCTGTGTGTATCCCTTTGGTTGGATTTTTCTTGTACTTATCTTGGCAGCCTCTCTGTACTGCAAACCACCGAATTATTTCTCCCTGTAACACTACATTAGAAAAGGAAGCATATACATATATATAAAAATAAAAAATATATTTTATTTTATTTTATTTTATTTTATTTTATTTTATTTTATTTTATTTTATTTTATTTTATTTTATTTTATTTTATTTTATTTTATTTTCATAGAAGGGGTGTCCAAGCCTCATACAGCTTTAGGGCAGAGCCACCAAAGCTCTGCAGACCAAAACTTCTGAAGTGTTATTAAGATGTAAGATGTAAGTCCCTGAGCTCTGGAGAACAACCTGTAAAATCAGCCTTAAATGTTGATATAACTCACGTGTCTTTTCTCTGCAGTGTTTGTATTTCTTATCCTCGATGACTTGGCAACATTAGCTTAATACTATTCAGTTCTTTTCTTCCTCCCGTTCCCAGACCAAGGAGGGTATAAGTTCTCTCCAGTACTGTGAAACACAGAACACGATTCAAAAGATGGATACCATAACCACACTTTCTTAGAATAATAGAATCATAGCATGGTTAGAGTTGGAAGGGACCTTGAAGTTCATCAAGTTCCAACCCTCCTGCCATGGGCAGGGACACCTCCCACTAGATCAGGTTGCTCAAAGTCCCATCCAGCCTGGCCTTAAACACTTCCAGGGATGGAGCATTCACAGCTTCCCTGGGCAACCTGTTCCAGTGCCTCACCACTCTCACAGTAAAGAATTTCTTTCTAGTATCTAATATAAATCTCTCTTCTAATTTAAAGCCGTTACCCCTTGTCCTGTCACTCCACTTCCTGACAAAGAGTCCCTCTCCAGCTCTCCAATAGGCTCCCTTCAGATATTCGAAGGCTGCTGTAAGATCTCCCTGGAGCCTTCTCTTCTCCAGGCTGAACAAGCCCAGATCCCTTAGGTGGTCTTCATAAGAGAGGTGCTCCAGCCCTCTAATCATCTTTGTGGCCCTCTGCTGAACCCGTTCCAACAGGTCCATGTCCTTTCTATATTGAAGACTCCAGAGCTGGACACAGTACTCCAGGTGGGATCTCAAAAGCGCAGAGTAGAGGTGTAGAATCACCTCCTGTGACCTGCTCGCCATGCTTCTTTTGATGCAGCCCAGGATGCAGTTGGCTTTCTGGGCTGCCAGTGCACACTGTCGGCTCATGTTGAGCTTTTCATCCACCATCACTCCCAAGTCCTTCTCCTCAGAGCTGCTCTCCAGCCATTCTCCACTCAACTTGTATTTGTGCTTGGGATTGCCGCGTCCCAGGTGCAGGAACCTGCATTTGGCTTGGTTGAACTTCATGCAATTTATACTAGCCCACCTCTCAAGCCTGTCCAGGTCCCTCTGGATGGCACCCCTTCCCTCCAGCATGCCCACTGGTGGATGCACTCTATCCCACTGTCCATGCCTCCAACAAAGATGTTAAACACTGGTCCCAGTACTGACCCCTGAGGAACACTACTTGTTACCAGCCACTACTTGGACTTTGAGCCATTTACCACAACCCTTTAAGTGTGGCCATCCAGCCAGTTCCTTATCCACTGAGTGGTCCATCTATCAAATCTATGACTTTCCAGTTTTAAGACCAGGATGTTGTGTGGAACAGTGTCAAATGATTTGCATAAGTCCAACTAGGTGACATCTGTTGTTCTGCCTTTCACCAATCTGTGGCAGTATTGTAAAAGGCCACCAAATTTGTCAGGCACGATTTGCCTTTGGTAAAGCCATGTTGGCTGTCTCCAATCACCTCTTGTTTTCCATGTGCCTTAGCAGAGGTTCCAGGAGGATCTTCTCCATGATCTTACCAGGCACAGAGGTGAGACTGACAGGCCTATAGTTCCCTGGGTCTTCCTTTTTTCATTTTCTGAATATCAGCGTATCGTTCCCCTTTTTCCAGTCAGCAGGAACCCTGCCAGATTGCCACAATTTCTCAAATAAGATGGAAAGCAGCTTAGCAACTTCATCCACCAGCTCCCTCAGGACTTGTGGATGGATATTGTCAGGTCCTGTGGACTTATGCAACTTCAGGTTCCTTAGGTAGGAAGGATCCTTGAACCTGATCTCTCCTACTGTGGGCAGTTCTTCTTTCTCAGAGCCCCTGTTTTTACCTTCTGTGACTTGGGCAGTGCACTTTGAGCCCTTGCCAGTGAAGACTGAGGCAAAAAAGTCATTCAGTAACTCAACCTTTTCCATATCCTGGGTGGCCAGGTCTCCCATTTCCTTCTGGAGAGGGCTCACAGCTTCCCTAGTTTTGCCTTTGTCCCTGACATATCTATAGAAGTTTTTCTTATTGTCTTTGATGCTAGATTCAGTTCTGTCTGGGCTTTCGCTTGCCTGATCTGGTTCCTGGCCTTTGCAGGACAAGTTGGGTAAGGTGGGAGGTCACCTCCTACCCTGACCATGAACCTGCTTCCACTCACTCTTTTTAATTACTCTTTTGCCCTTGCCTCAGCTGGATGGAGGGTTTCCTCTGTTTTTAAAAGACTTGCTTATCCCCAAAAAAGTCTTTTGTGGTACAAATAAGCATCTCAGGTAACTTTTATAATCTCTTTTGATCATCTCACGTTATGAACTGCAGTCTATGAACTTCTCTATTCCCCATTTATTGCTGAGTACTTAATCATTATTGCTCTAGCACTTAAATCAGCATTGGGAATCCTTTTGGACCAGGCAGTGTCTACATGTTAGGAATCTATCATAGGAAACCTTTGCTTGCACCGTGTACTAGGTCTGCTGGGGAAGGAGCAGCCTGCCTGCTGCTGTGTTTTAGAGTTTAGATTGAAGCAGTGGTAACACAGTGATATTTTAGTAATTTCTGAAGGGTGCTTTCACAGCATCAAGACCATCTTCTGTTTCTCACTCTGCCTTCCCAGCAAATGGGCTGGGGGTAAGTAAGAGGCTTAGAAGGGACACAGCCAGCACAGTTAACCGCAACTGACCAAAGAGATGTCCGGTACCATGTAACGTGGTGACCAACGATAAAAATGGCAGGTAGTAGTCTTTTCAAAGTAGCTGATGATCAGAGACTGGCTGAGCATTGCTCTGTTGCTGTGAGGTGGTGTGTGATTGCCTTTGCATTACTGGGTTTTTTTTGGTTTTGTTTTTCCTTCACTTATTAAACTGTCTTTACCTTGAACCATGAGTTTCTCTTGCTTTCGCCCTTCTGATTCTTTCTCCTCTCCTCTGGGGGTGAGTGAGTGACTGGTTGAGTGACTGGTTAAGTGACTGGGTGGGGGCTTAGCTACTGGCCATGATCTAGCCAGTGCATACCTCTTCCTGTAAAGGTAGACTGTCACCAATAAGTCACCTTTTTATATTTTCCATACCTTATATTCTTATATACTTTCTACCTTATTTTCTATATATATCTTAATAGAAAATCTCTTTTTCACATGACTATATTTTGAATGAACATGATACTAGAATATAGATTGCTTTATAGTCACTTTCCAGTGTGCATCAGTACCTGCCAGGTGAAATTTGTTGATGAACTGTCACTGCTGGTATTCTTTTCCATACTCTAAATGCATGATCCTCTTCCTTAGACTTATAAAGGTAATTTAAAAGCCTGAACTTCCTGAATTTTCTCACTTATGGCACTTTTATGTTTAAGCAAGTATTTAATATGGGATGTAACTCTGGTACAATGTTGTTGTCACTAGTAAAGTGCCTCTAGACTATTGGGGATCTGAAGAGAAAAAGAAGCAATAGGCTTAAAAGCAACAGGGACTAATAAATTTACGCCGTTTTAGACCTAAATGAGATGTCTCCCTGATTATTTTTAAATAAGTGGAAGTCTTTTTTATCTTGCCTGTCAATAGTCATGAATGAACTGGTTCTAGGGTGCTCTTTGCTCTCTCTACTCAAAGTCTGGGGAATTTTCCTCCCCCATCAGCCTAGGTCTTTCTAATTTGATTTTCTGCACAGGAGGCCAGGATTTAGCCTTGAAATTGTAGAAAACCTTGTACAGGATTGAGAGACTGGACACCTGGTTGTATTCCCTTAGTGCAATGGTGATGGCTGTATTCCCAAGCATTCTGTCTGTGCTAGCCTACTTTGACACCTTTGGGTAGCTGGAAGGGCTTTTTAACATCATACAAATTAATCCAGCCTCAGGCTGGATTAGCTGTAGTAATGGACAGCATAGAAGGTTTTTCAGGCGCACAGCCATCTACACCTTGACAGGCTTGCTGTACTTCCAATAATTTATTAAATCTTTGACAAACTTTAATAGAGACTGTCAAGAGGTTTCATCATTTTTTCGTCTTATGCCATTTTTAGTAAATTTATTGCACATGAAAAAAAAGACAACCCTAGGCACAGCCCAGGAGCACTAGGGCAAGTTCCTCACTCTTCTGCCAACACGTTCCTGTCGTGCCCTGGAGGTAGCACCTGGATTGAGAGGGTAGTTCTGTTCTTCATTTCCTTGGCCTCTCAGCTGACAGTATTAACCAGCTAATTAGTGATGATAAGAGTTGAGGTTTTTATAATTATACAAAGGCATTTTATTTCAATTTTTTTGTGTATTACAGTTGTTTATAATAGTCCTTATATCTTACAGCTGAAACTGTTTTTTTTTGTTCTTATCAGTCCACCACATGCACATTCTGCTTTATGAGAATAGGGCTGCTTGTAAGCGTAAGGCTCCTAGCAGAAGGAGTGTAACGTCATCTGGTTTAGAGAAAAGGGCGTTTGGAGTGTTTGAGAACAAAAACAGATTGGACCAGAAACAGATTGCACACGTGGGTGAAAAGAGCAATGCAGCTATTCTTACTGTACCATTCCCAACTTCTTTTTTCTCTTCTAAACTGTGACAAGCTCCTGAACGTGTTCTCTTTCCTTGTGTGTATTTGTGTACTTGGGGGTATTTTGCTAACAGAACTAGAGCTGTTGCTGCTTGTGTAGCATTATTAGCTCTGTTGACTTTGTAACCTTGCAGCAAGTCCATGGCCTGGTGCAGTTTCAGAGGACAAGTTTTCAACTTCTTATTCAGCCTTTATTGTCTTACGCAAAGGGCTGAAAACTGGAATGATGGTATGTTGTAGTTTCAGTTGGGATAGAATTAACTTTTTTATTAGCAGATGTTATAGTGCTATTTGGGAGGAGAAATACTTTTGATAGTGCACTGGTGTTGTTACTTGCTGCTAGACAGTCAAGGCCTTTTCTGCTCCACCCCAGCAGCAAGTGGACTAGGTGCACACAAAATGTTGAGAGGGGACACAGCTGAGAGAGCTGACCCTAACTGACCAAAGGGGTATTTCATACCATATGATGTAAAGCTGGGGGAAAGGAAAAGGAAGAGGGGGGGTGTTTGGAGTGATGGCACTTGTCTTCCCAGATAACTGTTATGTGTGCTGGAGCCCTGCTTTCCTGGAGATGGCCGAACACCTGCCTGCCAGTGTGAAGCAGTGAATTAATTCCTTGTTTTAATTTGTTTGCATGCATGGTTTTTACTATATCTGTTAACCTTCCTTATCTCAACCCATGAGTTTTTTCTTAATTTCAGTCTTTCAATTCTCTCCTCCATCTGAACTGGGGCGAGTGAATGAGCAGCTGCGTGGTCCTAGCTGCTGGCTGAGGTTAAACCACAACATCCTTCATTGGTAGCATACTGCTATTTTAAAGTAAAACAGAATTCTTCACAGTTGGTTTCTCCTGAGAAACCTGGAAATTTACCTATGCCCTCAGCAGAAGCTTGAATATTTTGGTTAATAATATTTTCTGGCTGTTAAACCTAATAGTGGGGATTTAATATCCAAATAATCTATGTGTTTCTATTCATCCACACTTCTATTATTGTTTGTTGGAAAAGAAGTACAGGCCAGACAAAAGAATACTCTTGTTGAGAAAAGTAAGAACTAGAATTGTCATGGAATATTTTATACAAAGCACTGAAAGTGTAGAGAGGAATGGGAAGTTATAACACAGTTAATGTATTTATGTATCTTTTGCTGTGTACACATAAAGAAGTAAGCACATGCTTTCCCCTAGTGTTCACATAATGCCTGGAGGCTGGGAAGCAAAAGAACAGAGATAAATGAAGAGGGAAGGAAGAATGCAAATTGGCTACAAGGCAAGTTGGTGGTTCACAGTCCTTGCTTTGACTTTGATCTAGTTTCATTAATGAGCGATTTTGCAAAGCTACAAGGAGTTCTCTGGTTGCAAGACAAATTCAGTTTAGGGTGCCCATGCAGGTGTGCATGAGAAGGAATGATACAAGGAGTCTTCCAGAATGTATACATTCTTCCAAAAATGTATTCATCATTTCAGTTTAATAACTTAAACCATTGTGGCTGAACATTACTTCAAGACATGAGGGATCAAATGTTAATAAAAGCAATTTTGAAATGTACTGCTTAAAGCAAAGGGGAGGAGAGAGTCCTGGATCCAATCCACTGTGGAATGAACAACTTTACTGAGAAGATGCAGAACAAGGTAGCTGTCAGTATATTAGGTTACTATTTTTCAGTTGAGTCATCTGCAGCAATGGAAGAGTGCTTACATATGGTGAAAATAATAAATGAAATTATCAACCACATGGAATTAATGAAAAATAGCAACTTCTTTGATATGAATAATCACAAGGATCCTACCTGGGAAACTATCCCTTGACTTTAACATAAATCTTGCTACTTATCCTCTGGAATGTAACACTTATGGTTACAGCTAATAAGGTTGTGAGCAGCCAGTGTCATCATGATTCCTATAAGAATTTTGATCCCATTATATTGTTTGAGGGTAAGTTATGTTGCATGTACAAGACTAGCTCTCTGTAGTCTTCCTTTTAGGTAGAAGTCTCATCTAAATCAGTTCCTGAAGCTGTTTAACACTGATGTTAAACACTGTTTAACATTGATTAAAGTTGCTATACCCTTGCTAGAAAGTAAAATAGAAAATATCTTTTATTGTGTGCTGCTGAACTCTGGACAAATAACTGGACAAAATTTAGTATTTCACGAGATCCATTTTGAAGAAGCAAGTAGGACCCTGTGTGTTTGTGAGAGGGCCAGGGAAAACTGAGAGAACTTACCATTTTCATGAAGTGTAAGACTTTGGCATAAGACTGGAAAAGCAATCTGCAAAAGCTTATCTGATTCAAGAAGAGGTGTGGGAGGTGGATATCAGCATATGCATCTATATACGTGACATGGAAAAACAGGAGTGAGTGTGTGCAGGAATGGAATTGTCTGATGTTTGCTTGGGTTGTTTTCTGTTCATACAAATTAGCATAGTTTAATATTGAATTACTAAGAATGTCTATGCCAAAAAAGAGTCGTCGTCAAAATTTCCTATACACAATCCAACACCTAAAAACTAAACAAGGCACAAATCCCACAAAAACAACTGTTTGTATTGCACAGATCTGATTTTCTCAGGCCTTCTCCATTGTGTGTACAAGACAAGACATTTTAGAAAAAAAATATGATGTGATCATCTAAAAATTCTAAGGTGATTGTAATACAAAAATAGGCAAAAGGTGTATGTTTGTGAAATACTGTCTCTGGAGGCAGTTCTGGTCCTGGCCTTTCCTAGCTTTCAAGTATTTGAACTTAACATATTACCAATATTTAAAAAGTTTTAAATTATTCATACATATATAGTATTAATATGTCTGCTCGTACCATTTGAAACATGGCATGTCTAAAATGCTTTCCTGGGTTGAGGTAAAACAGAACCAAATTTCTGTTCAGCAACTTTCCTTTTCAGCTAAGCTTCTTCTAAGTAACTGAACTCTCTGAACTTGAAATTAACGGCATATTTTTAAGACAGTAGTCTGCTCCCACAGTGATAAGACCTGTTTTTTTATAATTTATGCCAAGGAATGGTATGCAGAGAGACTCTTGCTTAGTCTTACTGCTTTAGCAACCAATGTCAGCTCAGTTCATTTTATGCCCCACTGGAGGGCTGGAAGTGGAAGACCATGGAGGGGTCTCACCTGCAGGGATGAGTGGATAGGACAAGTGACCCAAACCTGATCAAAAGGGTGTTCTATCCCACCTGCGTCATGCTCAGTACAAAAGCTGACGGATCAATGGGACTCTTCAATGTCCGGTGTCCAAAATGGGGACCCTGTCTGTTCTTCTGCCTTTGATCCTGATCAGTGCATATTTTAGGCTAATTTGATATTAATTCTATTCTTCTTTATGCATCAAAATAGACTAAGTCTACCTAACAAGTGATGACAATACATATGCCTCCTAAAATAGGGTTCATCATCTAGTAAGTAAGTGGATAGGAAGAATTATTGAATTTCATTATGTTGAAGCTTAATAAATTTTCTTTCCACTTCTTCGCTGATCCCTTCAAAGTAACTAACTGGAAGGGAAGAAGGTGCACAAATGTCAATGAACTTACAGTCCCACATTGCAGAACATATTTGCTAGTTCTTCTCTTACATGAGGATATCCATTACGTGAAGTAAACAAATGAAGACATATGAAAAGTGAGAGTACATTCAATAAAATACTTTATTCCCTCAAAATTCAGCAAACCTACTAACTGATATTTATATCAAGCTATTATATATATCTTGCAGGAAGCTGAGCATCTTAGCTGTACTTCCCTATTTATTTAATTTAGTTTTCACAGTTTTACAAGCAGGCTATTAAAAACCCACAATCAGCTAAGTGACAGATAGAAACTGCATTAGTGCAAAACTTTAAAGCCACAATATATGGTTTTAGTTATGAAGTAGCATCTGAAATGCAAACATTTTTTTAAAAATTGAACAGTAATCCTCATTTGAATAGAGCGCTTAATTAGGGCTACTAGAGTATTAAACTGGAGACTGGAGTACTAAAGTCCATTTCTTTCACAGCAAGTAGGAACTGTTGAAAAAGGTGCCTCAGACATTTCTTCAGTGATGTTCTTACAGCTGTTCTTATCATCAGGTAGCAGCAGACACACTTTGCACTCCACAATAACTGATGTAGTATGGAAAACCTTGAGCTTTGAAATATATTTTCCATACTCAAGTGACACAGAAGACAAACCACAAAAGCAGTAAGGCCAGTCCTGCTGCCACTAAAATAAATAGCAGGACCAGTATTTACACTTGCTGTGTTTTGGTCTCTAGAGCTTTCCCTGCTCATAACGCCACCTGCTAGCAGATATGCGAATTGTACCAGCAAGGACAGATGGTCCTTCAGAGGACTTACTCTTATTCTGATGCTAGCTAGAAGAATTGCTAAGGTACATGCAGCTAGACATTTTGAAAAAAAACCCAAAACAACTTTTTATGAATCTGTAGATTAATATGGAACTACTCAAGACAGGTGGTTAGGCTAATGAGGTGCTGATACATGATGTCTGATGTACGTTTTCTGGAACCTGAGAGTCTTGGAGAAGAATTAAGAGAAACATCATATCAGATTTTGTAAGAGTTTGTAAGAGGTGCAATCAACATAGATATTTTCATCATTATTCATCTCAAATCCATTAATAAGAACTGTTTTATATGTGTAACATATTAGTTCTCCAAACCTCAGTAAGATAACCATTAACTACATTTTCCCTTTTTTCTTCACCTTTAATGCTAAAAATATTAAAACAATGAATTTTCCAGGCTGCATAATCAAAGGATGTTTGAATGAATCCTCCTTTAGAAAGAGGTAGAGAACAAATTGCAATTATCTCTTTCAACATAAAAGTCATCAGACTAAAACCCACCATTGTAGAATGAGTTTCTTGTTAAAAAAAGATATTATTTATTAAAATATCTCTTTCCAAACAAATTATAGCTACTCTTCCAGGTAATTTATATTGCATTTTCAGCATGAAAAAGCTCACAGAACCAAATGATGATACACTATCTCTTGTTGTGCCATTAGTGTATTTCTGTTATTAATCTTTACCTTGGCAGCTGTTGAGTTTAAGTGCTTATCTAGGTAGGAAAAGTATAAATAATACCTGTATTAGGAAAGACTGACACCCATCATAATCTATCTTCCAGTTGGCATAAATGATATTAAATTATAAGTTAATGACTCTGCTTTAATGATGTGTGTGCAGAGGAGCTTCATTTTGGTGGGAGAGGATTGGTTGGTGGGCACAAGGTCTGGCAGAGTCAGACCAACGGGGATCAGAAAACCAGGGCTCTTCTTAATTGTGGTGGTATCCTGTTGTGTTATGCCTTACGTATAAATTCCTTCAGGAACATACTGGCAGTTTCTGAGCACTTTTAGGTCACTTTAAGTTTCCACTGAAAGTATCTTTGTTCGGTTAAATATGACTGAGTATCAAATGCATAGGATGATTGTACTTGGCCAAGCCCCAGAAAGTGTTTTTGACAGTTAATTACAAAGAAAGAAATATGAGAGATGACTTCACCTATTCAGGCCAAAAGACTGAAAATCTCTTAAGCTCCTCATTCAGTTTTAGATTTCATGAGTATCCATCCTCCCTCAGACAAAACCAACGCTGCATGTGGATTTTAAGGATACTTCACCAGATAGGAAGTCTCCTATCTTTCTCCTTGGGCAGTCAAATTTGTAAGAATCATTGACTGTACAATAACTTAGCATCTTACTATATTTTCATTCAGAAATTAATGTAATATTAAGGTATATTTACCTGACTGTCATTGTCCAGTAGAAGTTAAGAAAAGCCACAATGTTTCCTTTAGATGTCCCTTACACATTTGTGATAAACATGCGTTACGTAGTACATACGTGTAGTACATATTTGACATGGAAAGTATAGGGTAGCTTGCAAAAAAAAAAAAAGACAGGTAGACCAGAATATCAGAGGTGGTTTTTTTTGTTGTTGTTGTTGTTTTTTTTTCTGTTTCTTTTAATGTAATGCAGTTTGAAGTCCAAGTTTCATCAACTGAATGTAGTTCTTCCACAATTTTCAGATCCAAAGTACATATATTTTTTGTGTGGATGTAAGGAGAAATGAAACTTCTTTGATAAATAGAACAAGTGGGAAGGTGCACTAAGACTTTCTGAATTCTTTTACTAAAGCTACTTTTTCTTTTCAAATATGGCCACCCGATGAAATGCATGTACTTTGTGTACAAGACCAGCGTCCCACACTTAGCATGTGCTTATCGTTCCCAAGGATTGCACTTGAGCTTTCCTGTTAAGTACTTTAGTGACCAGTTACTTTAAATCCTATAGGATTTGAACAACAATGTGAATATTTGCTTTCAGCAGTGGGCAGAAGCTAATTTTAGAGATTCATTTTCTTGCTGGTTTATACCAAGGTGTATTAATCTTGCACTCCTTCTGTGTGTGTGTTTGCATGTGCAAGTCTGAGTACACATGCATCCCGAAGGGATTTTTTAGTTCTTTTACACCATAGTGTAAAAATTGTAAATATTACTTGTTCCATACTTGACAAAGCAGACATTCTGAATAGGATAAACATGCATTTAATTGGAATGTTTACAACCTGTTTGTTTGTTGTTTTCTTTTTTCCCTCTCACTTATGAGGAAGAGGCAGGGAATATTCCTGTGTTTTGTTATAGCCCTAATTGCTAAAACCTTGTTGTGGTAAAAATTATTATTATCTTGTTTATAAACTATAATGTCATAACACAAATTTAAATTTTTATACTAATATTTTTTATTTATTTAGTCTTGGGCTTACAATTCAATCCCAGCTTTCTTTCTGCCAATTTTATTGGCTTCAATGAAGTATAATTAGTTCAAATAGGGCATAAAGGTATGCATGCTCACAACAATACCATTTTTACAAAACAGAAAACTGAAGGCCAGGTTGTATTTCCCCTTTCCCCCTGGCCCCAGGGAAAAAGAAAAGGAAGAGTAATTCTTCCTCATCAATCACAAATAGAGGTAAAAAAACCCAAAGACCTAATATTTTAGCTCCTGAGATTATATATTCTTGTTGAAGCATTGCTATAGACTTTTATTGTTCAAGGTTTAGTTTGTTAAATATGATACTTCTTACTGGTTTCTGATACTTTTATGTGTTTATGCAGTACTTTAAAAATAATTTGGTAAGAGAAATAAATTTGAATTATCTAATTTCACTAGAATTAAATTGATAGATTTCAGTGACAACAAATTTTTAAATAATGTATACTTTAAACCAAGATTATATAACACGGTAAAAATGTTAATTTGTAAATTAAATGAATTTTTCATCAAGGGTAGTAATATTACAAGCGTTTCTTTCAATTAGAACTGCTCCTTTTTTTTCTTTTTTGATAATTCTTCTTTTGTGTGTGTGTGTGTCTCAAATTCCCAGTTTCACTTTGAATTAGTGTTCACAGTTTTCCAAAGTGAGTGAAAAGTCACTTTCATTTTTTTGGCTTTGCTTGCTCATTGATTAAGTTGAAACTTATTTCTAAGCAAAAAGGAATGCTTGCTGGAAACTTTCATGATTAAAAAAAAAAGTGCAGGTTTTCACATGTACTATTTTGGCATGTATTATACAGATGGTTTTGAACATGTCCTTACATTCATCACATGAGCTGATTTAGGGTTTGTGCTGAATAGGCACCTTTTGGTGTTTCAGCTAAATATAATTGAACCTGTACCAAAGACAAAGTGCTGCATGCAGGGCTTGCATACAGTACAGCAGTTTATACACACTGGCTTTATAAAGATTGATCTGATAAGAATAAAGGAAGATAAGACTCAACTTTCATTCCATCTCAGATAGCCAGAAATGTGGAAAGTTTAATGCCGAACTGTGAAAAGATTCAGTAAGTCACCACAAATCACTTCTACTAAGCCAAAACTGGGTAATTTACACAGCACTTTGTGATCTTCAAACAGTTTGCAGCGTGCAATTATTCATGCCACAACATGGGGCCACGGCGTCCAAGCTGCCTGTTTGTTCTACGGCTGAAGCAGAGGTGTTTGAAAACTGCAAGAGCCTACCAAAGGCCCAGAGATCATGGCTAATGTGACACCCCCAGGCCTAATCTTCTTAGAGCACTGGGATAAAATAAGTATCCATTACAAAATCAGCCTTCATCCTGCCCCCTTCTGTGCTCTGCCACTCTGATAGCCAACACAGAGACAATTGCATGATTCTGGGCTTAATCAGGTATTAGGAGCTAATGCAGTACGAGAAGAGGCTAATCTCCATATTTACTCCATCTGTACTTATGGACCTGACTTGCCTGCCCCTGATAGATCAAAAGGAATTGGCAAAAATCAGATTAAAGATGAAGAAAGGAGAGAGAGGTCCAAGAAGTGTAAGAGGCAAAATTCTCAGCTTTCCTCAGTTGTATATATGTGTATTAAAGCCATGTGGTCTAATCCCATGGAAACACTTTCCATTGTATTTCTTTTTCTTCTCCTCCCTGCCCCCACTCTCTGGCCCTATCTTTAAAAATGGAAATTGCCATTGCAGTTAAAATTATTGAAAAGTATACCATGCCGTTTTTTAGGATCAACATTTATACAATTAAATCTGCTGTTTGCTTTTTTTTTTTTCCTTTTTTGTTTTTTTTTTCTTAATATGGATTGCATTGAATTCAGTTTATTATGGCATTTATTTATGACTGACACATGTATAGAACTCTCTTCTGGGTCCATTTTGAATTTTGATGAAAAAAAACATAGCTAGGCAGAACTCATTAATTCCAAGTCTTTGTAAGTGCTCTTTGTAAGTGCTACATAGACCCTGTACCCTTCTGTGACCTTAAGTTAAAATCAGTGTGAGAAAAGAAAGGAGAAGAAAAAAGTCTCTGTAAAATTAACTATTTTCCTTTTAGTCATTGAGAAGTAACTAGTTATCTTCTTTCTGTATCTTATCACCTACAATATCTTGGCATTCTCTTCAGAAGCTTTTGCTACAAGCAGATACTTATGATTCCAAAAATGTGGACAGATGGGTAAGGAAAAGAGAGCAAAGGAAATTCACACACTCACCACTGTTGGCAGTCACCTGCTGTTTGTAAACAGTGACATGTGGCCATCAATAATGACCTTCAAGCTAGGAGAGGCATGTACTAAACTAACTCAAACGCTCTGGTCACCTTGGGTTGGCGATGGACAAGTTTTATGAAGGTGGGATGCATTCCTCAGCAAGTGTGGAAGAAGCCTGTACTCAAAAGAGAGTTCAGAAAAACTGAGAACATTTCAAAGGGTGCACTGTCCTCCCTTTTGGAAAGCTGACAGACTCACTATTTTTTTGACTCCTTACAAACCCCAAGTGGTGCCAGAAGAGAGCTGTGTTGCTGCTGATTTTTGGCAATAGAGCTCACCTCATTAGAGTGGATTAAGTCATGATGCTGAGAAGGATAAAAGGTGAAAAGCAAAAACAGTGGATGGTGAACACAGAAAGCTCAGAGTGTCATTTGTATGCTGACGCTATTATTGACTAGAGCCCATGTGGTTCACACTTTTCAATTACCGTCTGCTAGAAAGGTGGCCCATAATTGCAAAGGCTGATGCCAGTGCACCAAATGTCAAGGGAGCCTCCCTAACCCTCATCACCTTTTCTTGATGCTTGACTTGAGGATGTTCAAAGGCAAAAAGCCACAGCCTGCAGATCTCCCTGAGGAAGAAAAAGATGCCATTTAAAAAAAAAAAAAAAAAGATAAGAGAAACCCCCAACAACTCAACCCCCTTAATTTAAAAACCTGGAGTTAAATTCATTATCCTGTGACCTTATCCTTTACCCTCTGTATAGCTAGGGCACCCACGAGCATCAGTGAGAATTATACAGTGAGGATACAGGACAAGATTGGGTTTCTAAGTTTTGTCATGGTGAAGTTGCCTAGATGCTGAATAACACAGACTTGATGTTAGTGCTGACAGTGATTGCCAGAGATGCTCTTTCACAAGATTTTTGAAAGATGGAAAAAGGGCAAACTTAGTTTTTCTTTAAACTCCAGTAATGATTCTTACTGACAGCACAGTGTCACTCATACTGAGATGCATCAGTTTAGCTGGTATTGTGTCATCCCTGCGCGCCCTAGAACAGCCTGTGCCTTAGTGCTCCCATTTATTTAAAACCTCAAATGCACCTTTTTTGTACATCTTTACTTCATTATGAATTATTTCTTTAAAGCTACATCTAAAGTAGTTATTGAATAAAACCAATGAACAGTAGTTAAAATTGACTCAAATTTTCTCAGCAAACTTAGAGAAGATTGAAAAATTCAGACTTTTTCATATCATTAACCATCTAGGGAATTTTACTGATAGGGTATAATCTTTTTTGGGTTATTTGACACATTATTTTTTCTTATCAGAAGATAAAAGAGGAAAAATTGTGTATACTGTATTAGAAAAATTTCATAGCAACTATAAGATCAATTCTTACTGAAAACTAGTGTCTGTTTATTACAAAAAAAAATTTCTTTGTGCTTAAGAAATGCTTTGCTGTTATTTTAAATTATTCAAAATAGAGTTTTAGATATATTTTTATACTTAGTATGAAGTAAGTATTTTTTATACCTAGATGGACTCTTTTTTTCATAGGCAACTTTTTTCTTTATTAAAGAAATAAGTGGGCCAAATCTCTAAATCAGTTCGAGGAGTATTTAAGAGTTTAACATGTTAGTACTAACATCAGTGGCTTTTGAAAAAGTGGGATAGATTGCCTTTGCCAGGAAAGAATACACACTTTTGCCACCTTACTGGTTCTTCTCTACATTGGTAATTATGAGGTTGATTTAGCACTCATTAACCCAAAGTTATATTTTAATCTATTTTACAAATTCATCAGCAAAAATCTGCTTGAATAATAGTTTTGTTGAGATTTCTTAGATCCTGATTTCAAAATCCAGATACATTAATTCAGTCTTCATTTCCAGTGAGACAGAAACATCACCTGAAGAAGTTTTAAGTAGCTCAAATTGTACAGATTTGATGAATTGGAATTATCTCTAAATTGCATGGAAGTCTTTATTGAGTTATATGATCAGCTGGAATGTTTGTGTATCTGCTTTTTGTAAATTAAAGATAGACTATGATACAGTCCAACATCATAATTTTATCACTATTAGAAGGGAAAGCAGACAAAATTTTCCCACAAAATTTGTGCAACCCGTGTTCCTGCCCTCTTTGTAACAAACTACTTTATTTTTTTTTAAGCAAATTTAGTTTTGTGAAGAGGTTTTAATTGAGCACAGTATTTGTACTGTTCTTCAGTTTGCAACCTGAGCTGTAGGAAATTTTACAAATCTTTTCCATCATCAAAACGGAATTGTTGGATTCACCCAGCCTTGAAGACTTTCTTTTAGAGTGAGGTTTCTTGCCAATATTTTGTCTTAATTTCCTTAAAAAAGGAAAATATATATTTAAAAATAAAACCTCTCTGGAGAACTTCCTATAAATGAGATTACACTGTTCAAAAATTTTTCAGCTTTGTTGTTTTTTTCCCTCCTTCTTCAGAACTTAACTGTTCAATATTTTTGGGAAATTATAGGAT
>VZTM01001474.1:17780-31650 GCA_013400555.1 Jacana jacana | reverse complement strand
CTGCACTGCTACTCCAGCAGCTTTCTCCACACATGCAACCCCTTGGATGTGAAGGCAGTGGCTGCAGCCCCTTCTGCAATAAAATCAATATATTGCTTTAATTATTGGTTTTTTTTAAAGTAGGTCAAGTCTCCCTCCATTATCCTGCTTAGAAGGATTTTGGTAACAGCTGCTGTGTCAGGGCATCGGCAGGGCCACTGCCTGAAGGTTGCAGGAGATTATGCCAACAAGCCCTTGCGTTGCTGCCACGTGTCGTCCTTACCAGCTCTGAGCACCATGGACATCTTGAACTCGGCCTTAGGAGCTGCTGTCATGGCAGAAAGCGACAAAGAGCAAGAAAAGCTCCAACTGGGAGGTGAAGCTACTGACACAGCTTGGCATATGGAAGGCCAAGCTCAGGTCTCTAAGCTCTCAATGGAAACACTCATCGTGGTTTTTGAGGACTCTGAGCCAAATGCTCAAGTGAATACATCAAGCAGCCCTTTCCCTAGGGCTGTACCTCCAAAGCACAACTTTACCTGTGCTCACTGAGAAGAGCCTGGCTCCATTGTGTCACCCACTCAGGTGTTCAAATGCATTGATGTACTCTGATGGATGATCTAGCCAGGAAGGTGTCTTTGAATCCTGGGAAGCCAGAGAGATGACCATGCCTGCCTCATGGCCAACACAAGAGGACTATAAATGCTGTCACAACCTGGTATGTACAGTCTGTGAGGGTTTGGCATTTCCTACCCCTGTGGAAACCAGACAAGATTAAAAGCCCACATTGCCTCTGGGTGGGGGAATGCCAGAGCTCCTGTGACAGCTGGGCAAGCCAGCTGACCAGCAAACTTCCCCAGAGCATTTGGAGGTTGGACCATTGGGTGTGCTGTCCCAAAGCCCATCAAATACATTAAAAGTGCACATTAAAGACAGACTCTCAGGCAGCTCCGGAGGTGACTACATGGGGCTCACAGACCAGGTGACATTACGGTAGCAGATGGCTTACTGAGCCAGGTAGGTGCCCTGTAAGAAACGGCTCCCCGCCTCCTGATGGGGGTGAGGGACAGAAGCAACCCGTGCTGAGTCAGGGAGGACACCTACTCTGAACGTGGAGAATCCTTGGGGGGAAAAATAGAACAAGGACAAGTGTAGAGTCTTGCATCTGGGCAAGAACAACCCCAGGTACCAGTATAGGTTGGGAAATGACCTGTTGGAGAGCAGCGTAGGGGAAAGGGACCTGGGGATCCTGGTGGACAGCAGGATGACCATGAGCCAGCACTGTGCCCTCATGGCTAAGAAGGCCAATGGCATCCTGTACAGATTGCTCTCTTCTTCCCTGGGAACAGTCAGAGATGGAGGCAGCCAAGAGGTGATGGCATGAAGCACTTGCTCAGTGACAACCTCTCTGAATTTCACAGGAAGCAGAGCAGATCCTACCTGTGGGCAGCAGGGAACAGCGCGGTGCCCACGCAGGGCATCCCCCTGAGTAACCCTCCTGAGAAGGAGACTGATTTTTCATCCCAAGATGGATGATGCTGAGGCACCTGAATAGAGAGCAAAGCACGTGGTGTTCCAAGTCTTGACTTGTACCGCAAGGCAACATGTTCTGAAGGTCCCCCTTTCCTTGGGGCAGGGTGCCAGCCAGACACTGGCTGCTCCAACTCTGCCAGGCCGAGGCAAGGAATCAGATTATGGACTACAGAGGTTCTAGTGCACACAGCGATCATCCACCTGCTCTACAGCAGCTGGACCCACCTCAAAGCAACTCAGCTTGTTCCTGGGACCACCATAATCACACACCAGCTCTTGCTTCGGAAGCCTTGGTGCATCAGGGTCAACATGCAGCTCTCTCCGCTTCCAGGACAACCAGAGGAGAACTGAATGCCTGAATTTAAGGAGCAAAACCATGTATTTCTTTTTCTGGAGCAAACCCACCTCGCAGTGTTCTGACCACACACCTGAGCTCCTGTGGCTGTTGAAAGAAGTCTTGTCGTGGGAGGAGGACGCTCAGCGTTCACAAAGTTATTTGGTCACACTTCTTGCCTTGGCTGCACGCTGCTGAGATGACACCGCTGCCAGCACGGCACCAGCGAGGCACAGATTAGGTCTGAAAACCTCTGTGCTCCCACTGAAGAGCAGACATGGCTCCTGCTGGCTCTCCCTCCTTGCCAAGTAACACTGGACCCAGCTGCATTGCCCATGGATGTCTCAGCTCTGCTGACCATGGATCTAGTTGTGCTGTTGAATCCACCAGGTTCCAAGCTGAATGGCTTCTCCTTGCCAAAGCTAAAGGGGTACCAGTGAGTCCCGATTCTTCCTCCTCTTGACTCACAACACCCAGCCCCTGCAGACAGTTCCCTGATAAAGCTCCCCATGACTTCTGCTGGGCAGCAGCAGAGAGATGATGCTCTGTGGCAGGGCAGGAGATCTCACCATCAGCTCAGCAGGAGGCCTTCTCCCAAGGCAATGGTACGGCCACCATACGCTGCTTGTTGTGGACAGTTAACTCGGGTAACATGCAGTTTGTGTCAAGCACCTGTGAGTGACACCAGGGCTCTGAGGAACATGTTCACAGCATCTTCAGGCACGTGTGATGCTGGCTGGGCTCAGGTGTGAGGTTCCTCCTACCAGCTATGGGAGTGAGCATGGCCTCTGCTTCAGCTTTTGCAGCCCCAGTCAGTGGGAGGTTATTGCAACTGGAACAAGCCTGACCCAGCCTTTTGCTGTGGTCCTAACTCCTTTCTTTACAAGCAGCTGCACGTGCCCCCAAACTTGGTTGTTTCCTTCCATATGGCAGAAAATAAGGCTGGGAACCTGTAGAGGAGTGAGAGAGATGTTCCTGCTCTGACTTCACAGCATTTCCAGTGAGTAGGGTTTGTGGAAGCAGTCATCCTGTGGGTCACCAGAGGGACATGGTGCCAAGGAACCTCTGATGGAGCTGAGGGACTGGCCACCTTCAGTTAGGAACAGAAGATGGCAGAGTGTGAGACTGAAGGAACTGGGGCACTCACCCCATTAGGTCTCATGTAGTAAAATGACAGGAACATGAAATTTTGGATCTGCTCTCCTGACCTGGGCCGTGCAGCAGGCAAGGGAGAGGCTGTTGGCCACCGCCTCCACTGCTCTACCAGGACTTCCAAATTCTGCTCCTGAGGAAGTCCTCTCTTGTTTGCAGCCTTCCAGGAACGGTGGCACATGGATCCAGGGAATGTCCTGCTTGCAGACTCCGTAAGGAATGGGAGTTGCTGCTGGTCTTTGAAGTTTAGGAGTACTTTACCTGAGGATCAGAGCCTCCTTCTGACCATTTGAGTACCTGGGGGTCCCTCCTGGTCAGAAATCTTAGCAGGGCAAGGCTTCAAGGAACCCATCAAGTGCTGCTGTACAGAAGGACTTTGTTAATTGCTGTTTAACACCCTGTGCAAACCTGTTCCTGCACGGAGGTACAATTCCTTGGGCTGAGAGCAGCTGCCCCATGACTAACTCTCAGTTACCAGCCGTGCACACCTGCAGCCCAGCTGGCAAGTGAGCTTCGTCGTCCAGCTCCTTCAGTCTGGACTGGTTCCTGCAGCACCGATTTGGGACTTGATTTCTGTGCCCAAACCAACCTATTGGTGCTGATCCCTGCAACCATGGGGCACACACGGGAGCGAACCGGGATCCACGGGGACGATGTCCTAAAGAAGCCAATTTCCTGGGTATTGCCAACATTTCGTGATCCCAAATCTCTTTGGGTTTTCAGAGGGGACGCTGGAGGTGTGGGAGCCCCAGCAGTAACCTGAAGCTCAAGGGCTGGTCTGATGCTGAACTTGGTCCAACAACGTGCGCCAAGTACCTACTGGCTGGAAGTCTACCTCAGATAAGGATTTGTTATTTACCAGTTGCAGAACTTCAGGGCTCGTCAGTGTGTGCAGAAAAGATTTGCACTGCATTTGGTTCTCCTGTTTAAGATTGCTCTAGAGAACACCATTATTTTGCCTAAACCGAGTATTCAGATTGCATTTTGCTGAGTGGTAGAGGTTTAATTTAGTGCACCACAAAGTACCTTCCTCTCAGCAAGACCAGCCTTCCTGTCTCACTGCCACGTGCGGTCCAGGCATCGGAGGACACAAAGAAGCAGAAATAAACATATGTCTGCTAAGAAATGAAGCCACACTTTTATGGAGATGGGAACTTAAAGATGATGAGAACTCAGCTCTACCCACGTAATGGGAAAACTCAGCACTGGGAAATCCTACACCATAAAAATTGGGGTTTATCGGGCTTCCTTTGAGCACCAGTTTTCTTACCACAATGAGAGAACCCTCATTCTCATGCAAAATATTTAAAAACTCATATACAGCCGAGTACACCCCCCACCACCACCTTTCTTTGTACTGATTTCCTTCAATTCCACAGATTTATGCTGACTCCAACAGATTTTACTCTTAAGGCACCAGAAGCAGTACCAGCAATGCCTAAATTAGGTACGTGTAAGAACTATGCCTGCACTTCCCTCTACCTGTTAGAAAGGCTGATGGTTGTTCCAGCCACTCACCACCAGGAATGGGACTGATGGAATGACCCCTGGCCCTTCCGGGAAACTGTTCTTACAGAAAGATCTCCATCCCTGGGGAATCTCTGAACTGGACCAGGAAACAGGTCCTTCCAAAAAAGGAAACGGTGGCCACCAGCAGACCTCTCCTATGACATGCTGCATTCTTCCCCAGCCAGTCACACCCAGCATAACCTGCTGCACGAATGCACCAGCTTTCTTTGACTGCGCTGATGAGCAACAGATGGGAGTAACTCAAGGGTCCCCTTAAAGGAGACAGAAGAAAGGAACTCTCCCTAACTCTGTTTGTAGAAAAACAACTGAAAAACACAGCTCTGAGTGTGGCACTGACCCTCCACAAACCCCCTTTAACCTAAATTACTCCGTGATGCTTGAGTAACTTACGCTGATTAAGAACTGACCAAAAAAGGAAAAAACTATTAAAAAACCCCCGAAAACCAACAAAGAACTAAACCCCACCCAACAATGACCCACTTCAAACATCACTGCATTTGGAAACAATTCTGAATACCTGCAAGTTTTGTTGAGTCCCCATTTCAAATCGTTGTCAGAGGCCCAGCACTAGCTCCGAGACCTCATTTCTAGGAGAGTTCCTTTTTTAGGCAGCCCCGAAAAACTTCTAACAAAGACATTTAAAAATTGTTTTAAACCCAACTACTGTAAGTTCTGCATGGGGGAAGGATCTGACCAGAGCACTACAAAGAGACTGCATCTGTCTGTGAGGTGGTTGCAGTTTTAGAAATCAGCCCCCCTGATGGATGTGTGAAATCAGCGCTTCTGAAACCTCCCAGGCTCCTGCTCCGTCACAAGCATTTCAAATCCTTCGAGTCAAAGCATCACAGATTGCTCCTAGAGAGCTGCACACACTTCTCTGCCAAGGGAGTCCCATTCTCCCTGCTAGGGAGGAGAAACAGCTCTAAGGCCAAGTTCCACCCTTGGTGGAGGGACCTCGTCCTTGTTGTAAGTGCACGCAACGGTGCCCAACCCCCCCTCCCCCAGGTCGGGAGAGCGAGTGATCCTGAACTAAGGCCAACAAACAGCATCCGCCTCTTCTACGCAGCATCGGGGGGGATTCAGAGCCATCTGCAGGAGAGGAAGGGGAAACTGAGGCAGAGGGAAACACAGCAAACTGTCCTGCACACGGACCCCCCGCCCCTCCTTCCCGTACAGCTTCACAGGATGAAGCGCTGTAACTTCCCCTAAAGCCCCCCTGTCCCTTACCCCCTGCCTGCCTTACAGCTTCTTCGCTCGATGCGGTATTGCTGTGAACACCCAAGACCATGCACGGATAGATATATAAATGTAGGGAGAGCAAGTCACTTTCCATGAAAGAAAAAAAAAAACAAAACCAAACAAACTTAAAACTAAAACCCAAACCAAACCAAAAACGACTGCCACGTGACACCTAGAAGCGTTTATTTTATGCAACAAACTTAAATATGATCGTGTGTACATAAAAGTGTACACTGTATCTATGCTGAACAATGCCAGGAAACTTAATATTGATGCAACAATCTTCTAAAATAAACATTAAAAAAAAAAATGAGCCTGGACAGGAAGACAAAATGCAAACCAGACTTACTTCCAATCAGCACGATGCTTAAAATTGAGAGCAATCCTAAACATTTCCAACTTTCCTTACAAAGCTGCCAAAGTCCAACTATTTTTAAAAATTGATTATTTTTTTTTTTCTTTTTTTTCTTTACATCAATAATAAAAATCTGGTGACAAACATTATAAAATCAAATGCTGGACTGTCTTTACTCCTTTAAAATTTAGAATATTCCAACAGAACCGTAGGAGTAAAAACACTTAAAAGTGATATATGTTTTTATAAAACAAACATCAATATGTACATTTATTGCAAATTATATTAAACTAAAATGGAGGGAAAATTAAAAAAATGAAATGTCTACTTGCGAATTAATAATAATTTTAAGTGATTACTTTCCCACTCTGATAAAAATCAGAAAGCAACATTTATAAAATTGCCACCACATGACTTTTCATAGCAGGGAACTGAAATCTGTACATCTTATTTTTGCAGAAAAGTAGGCAGGCAGAAAGAATTATACATAAAACAGTCTCCAAAAGTAAAGCAAAAAAAAAAGTTGGTTTTTTTTTCCTTTTTTTGTTGTTTTTCCTCTAGTCTTGTTGAAAATCTGTTCAGTAGACTTCTACTTTTCCTGTGGAAGATGGGAATACCTGGCTCTAGGATCATGAATTTTCCATGTCAGTGTAAGGACCTCCTCTGACTTTCTTAAAAAATAAAAAAAAATTAAAAACAACAACAAAAAAATGCAGCATGAAAATTACTGGTGTAAATACACTTTTAAACTCCAGAATGCAGGAACTGGAACCAAGTGTTAAGCAATTTGCTTAATTATTGACTTTTCATAAAAAAAGTCTCTGGGGAAATAAGTACAGATGCTTTTAGCCTCTTTCTCAAGAGTTTCTGCTTTACATTTCCATTGGATTAATTTCAGGTGAAAGGGAAGCATAGTTTTCCTTCTGGTTTCCGAGCTGAAAGCTGTGTGTTTTGAAGTAATTTCAGTTCCTGTACAGGAAATTTCTGAATCCTAGTTTTTGCAGAAGCTTGGAGCGAGCCTGTATTTGGCCTTCATTTCCTCCCTTTTCGAGCGAGTTTTCTTTTTACCTTTTTTTTTGGGGGTGGGGGGGAAGAAAAGGAAACAGAAGGTTAATTGTAAGGACACAGAAAGTACAACTGATTCCAAATCCAACTACTACCTCTAGCATTCAGAATTTAGCTGTCACAGTCTTTATACTGTGACGCTTCCAACCCCATCTCGGATCTCTCTCAATGATTATACAATAGATTGAATATCACTACATTTCCTTATTAGAGAGCACAACTTCCCGAGAAACTTGGAAGTGCACAAGTTGAGTAACAGCAATTCCATAACCCAGCAATGCTTTTCCAGCATAAAGAGCAATACATTTATCCACAGCTTTCACCGGGATCAGAGACTAAACCCGGGGCCTTGCTCTCTCTGAGGGTATGGAATTACAGCGGTTCAAAGTAGCCTGTCCTTCTTACAAACAGGCACTAGTGCAGGTATTTTTCAAATATTTACAGTAACTTGTACAGGTCTACTTATAAGCAAAAAATAATCCCTCTCAGACACAGCTCTTTTTACATACGTTTTTCTAGAAGACAGACAAATGTCTTTGACTCCTTGCTGTATAAGGTACAATAAAACACAGAGAATTGTCCTATGTAAGACGCTTGCTACACCTTAAGGAAGCCTCCCTCTGCTATCTCTGTATCCTCAGTATCTTCCTGGCTGCTCCCACAGGCCTTAAAAAGATCCATTGCATTTTGGGAATTTTCTGGACTTGAGTCTATCTCCAACAGTGAATCTCCGTCACTTCCAAGCACCTGGCTTCTGAAAAACGTTAACAACGGTTTGGTGGGTTTTTTCCAAGAAGCACCAAGGTATTACACATTTTAAAGAACCTGACAGGGGTGGCTTACAAAAGGCTATGGGGTGGTGCAATTTGTTATGAAGACTTAAAGGAATTTGAGGTATAAACCAAACATTGCAAGGCAGTACACAGAAATATCACTCTGGAAAGTCTGAACAATTTACTAGTGTATGAACTCTGGGGTATGTGAGAGGGAAAGGTAATTCTTTTTGATCCAAGGTTCTCCACGAGACCCTCAGCTTACAAGATCTCTGGAAAGAAACCATTCCATTGATTCTTTCTTCCTCTCCATTAAATGGTGATTTCTGCCAGCACACCGGTGTGCTGACCTCCTCATACTGCTCTCCAACCTGAGATGTTTTTGCAGGGAAGTTACTGTTGTATTAGACACAGCTCAACACCTTTCTCTGTGTTCATGCACGTTTGTGGTGTGTTTATACTGGGAATCAAATCAACACATTCCAACACTAGGCTATAGAAAAATAAATTCCGATCCAAGAGCTGTTTTGCAGTTTATAGTTCCCAATTCTGCTTTTGATTTACTTAAAATACATATAAAAATATTTTCAATATTAAATCAGCACAGATCCAAAACTACAGTTAGAATTACAATTTGTTCTGTTCATTACAGGTCAGTTTTCAAGCCTTTGTTATCAATGAACTGAAGCAGAGTAGAGCACTCAAATTCCTGTGTACCCAACACTGACTGCACAGAAACACCCTCACATTTTAGACCTTTTCCACAGCAACACTAGTAAGTGGAACAGACAGAAAATGAAATTTGGTGAAAAGAGGTTAGATTATCCCGTTCTGATCAAACAAAATATTATCTGCAATCCCAGCTGTTCTGGTACTTACTTTGAAAAACAGAACACAACCCAATATACGTTGGGCCATGGTGTTTATCATGGAATTGTCAGAGTTGGAAGGGGCCTCTAGAGATCATCTAGTCCAACTCCCCTGCTAAAGCAGGGCTGCCCAGAGCACATCACTCAGGACTGCATCCAGGCAGGGCTTGCAGGTCTCCAGAGAAGGGGACTCCCCACCCTCCCTGGGCAGCCTGTTCCAGTGCACCGTCTCCCCCCCCAAGAGCAAGTCATGGTGGTTCAGTTGTCCCCTTGAACTATGCTAGATCTGTTATAATTATCAACCCAGGGTCTATCTTGAGACAGGAGGGGCCCACCCACCCATGCATTTTATTATTATTTCTTTATTTTTACCTTTGTAGATCAATTTGTCTCTGTGCTGCTGCTGGCTTTTTTGCTGTGTCTTGCTGTTTTGGTGCTTTGGCATTACCTGCCTCTAAACTCCCTGGACTTTCTTGGCTGACTGCTGCCCTTTTCCTTCCCCTGACAGGTGGTTTGTTGGTTTCCTCGTTTTTTGCAGTGGTACCCTGAGGTTCAGGTTTGGGTGGACGCCCTCTCCTGGTTTTTGCTGCCAGTGATGGTCCTGTTTCGTCTACGTTTTTCTCTTCTGGTTTCTGATGAATATTCTCTGTTCCAGCTGCTGCTGCTGTTCTTTTTTTCCCACGTTCCGTGCTGTTTCCCTGTGTAGCCTGATCAGAATTGATCTCCTAGAAAATAAAACCCATGCACGTGAAGAAAAAAAGATTCCCACAGACAAACTCAAATTGCTACCCGGCTCTGACAGAAACAGGAGTTTATAAAAGAGAATGTATTCTTATAAAAACACATCACATGGGCTTTAGACCCAGTAAGAAGTTTTACTAGATGGGATTTCGGACATTAACCTGGCAAAAAAGATTTCCTACACTGTTTGTAAAATTAATATCTGCAAGCAATGGATCTTCCAGTTGCTTTAATGTGAGGTTACAGTAAGGCTAATCATCTCAGCTCCTCCCCAGGATGGTTCTTCTGGACAAGCTCCTTTGCCAACTGGCAGGAAAGATGCAATCTGGCAGGAGAGAACTGAGGAGCAAGAGTAACGATTCCAGTACAGCAAATGACTTAAAATTTACATATATGTTAAGTAAAAGACCCATTCAGGGCAGGTGCAGATTACTAAAACCCTAAATACAAGTGAAAGGGAAAAAAAATCCCACAAGGGAATAAAAGGAAGTAACACCTGGTCACAAGTGAAACTTGCTGTCTCTGTTAACCCTTTGTCATGTCTGAATAGGGATGGCCTACACCCATGTCTTTCTCATGACACTGAAGCAATTACATTTCAGGAAGCGACATCTGTATGAGTGAAACAGAAAGGGCACCGTGGGGCTCTGCACACCAAAGTCTTCACATGGAAACAAAGAGGAAGCAACTGGATGGTGGACCTTCATTTGAACACTGCCTTCCGAAAGAGCGAGGAGGAGCAGAGGCTACTGAAGAAGTAGGGCTGGGCTGACTGAGCAATTGCAAACACACCAGTGGTAACAGTGAGCGTTAACACAGTCTACCATGATTCCTGGGATGTTACAGGCAGGCAGGCAGTCCCTGTAATCGTTATTAGTGTTCCAGCAGCTTCGTAGCACACATCTATAACTTCTATTAGAACTTTATGGGTAACTGCTCTTCGAAAATGTCAACTCAAGTCAGGTTTCAAGAAAGTGATTTATATCATAAATGCTTTGCCTAACTTCTCTAACTTTTCAGAATAAACCTTTTCTGGTGGAAAAGAAGAAAAGAAGGAACCATACATTAAAATTTGGGAAAAGTTTTTTTTTCTTCTTCACCAGCTCATGTGGATGTTTTTTAAATTATTAAGAAAAACCTGACTTTTCTATCTGATGATACAAATCCAAACCACCTGCTCATTACTCTGATTTCATCTAATCAGAAAAGACTGAGCAGACATGTAACTTCTGAAAGTGCATCCAGCACGAACCATCTATGTAACCCCCTGTGTTATTACAAAAATCTACTTTGATTTTAGAATCACAGACACATCTAGGTTGGAAGTGACCTCATCAAAGCACAAGCCTCGGGAGTTATCTGGGGCCCTTGACATTCCACCACTTTTCTGGGCTACCTATTCCATTTTCCTCACAATGTAGTATTTGGGTTTTTTTTTTGGCTTGCATCCAGATGGAATTTACCCTGAAACAACTTCTGCCTGTAGCCTTTCGTCCTGCCACCATGCAGCCTTGAGAAGAGACTACTTCTATCTTCTCCATAAATACTTTTTAGATATTGAAAGGCCCCATTAGATCACACCAAGGTTTCTCTTCTCTAGGTTGAAAAAACACATGTTTCTTCACATGAAAACTTCTCCAAGCTTTTATCATCTTGATGTCCCTCTGCCAAAGTGCTCTCCAGTTTTCCAATATGTGTGTTAAACTGGGGAGGACACAGTACTGCAGGTGTGGCCCCAAGGAGTACCAAACAGTGTGGAATGATCGCATCCCTCAATCTGCTGGCTCTGCTCTTGCTGATGCAGCCCAGGACCCAGCTTGCCTGGACTTCACTGCTGCCAGGGCACGCTGCCGACCTGTGCTCCGCTGGGATGGTCCCCCAGGGTCCTTCTTGGCCAACCCACAGCCCAGCCAAGCAGATCCCATAACGTTTTACTGCTGCTCAAGTTCAATCTATCCCAGGTGCAGGACTTCACATTTACCTTTGTTAAACATCATGCAACTGTATGTTTTGTAAGTTAAAAAATCTTTACAATTTAGGCAGGATCTTCTCTCTCTAACGGGAAAGGGGGGAAAGCATTAAAAATCTGTAAAGTTTAAATAATATTTCAGTTGTGACACAATCCAAAAGTTACATGCTTATTTCATGCTAGAGGACCACTTGACATTTTCCTGGCAGTACCTTCAGTTAAAGCTACAGGTGTCAGCCTTCTCTCTGAATCACAGCCTTACTCTTCCTTATACTGGAAAATGTAGGTTAAAGGTGGGAATCTTTTTGAATTTTAGAAAGAATGAAGTCCCTTCTGATTTTCCTGTGCTGTTTTTGAGCACATGAGCTCTAGTAATTACTCTGGATAAAATAAACTGCAGTTTTGAAAATAAGGGGTCTTCTATTGGGCTAGGGAAGTGATTTAACTACATGAAATGAAATTGGATGTTGTTTGTTCCTCGGAGACCACCTGCAGTGATGTGTACAGAATAAACTCCTAACGCCAAGCTTCTTAGAGAGATACAGGCCCCAGACATACCTTGTTTTTCACAGGTTCTGTTTTTGCTGGTGTGACTGAAATAATCCTCACGGGATTTTCATCATTTTCACTGACCCCAGTTTCTGACATATCCGAACTTTGTTCCCTGGTAGCATAATTGAAGACAAAATAAAACCAAAACATATAAAACTGAAGGAAAAAAAAATGTTTTCAATTATTTAAAAATAATAATAACAAAACAAATAATCAATGCAGCCAGGCTAAATTAGTTAAAGAGAATTGAATTTGCCTGGGTCCACGCTTACATTTTCTCCCCAGAGCAGGGAAAGGTCTGAAAGTGACCGGGTAGTCACTGAGCCAAATCCCTTAGCACGCACACAACGCCATACAATTCTTTTTGCAGGCTTCAGACCAATGCTCTAAACAAACTCATGGGTTTTTTTCAGATAGAAAAAGCTGATACTGGCAAAGGCAGTGAAGAAAAAGTAAAGACCAGCAATGCTCAAACTTCAAGTCAATTTACACAATCATGCAGTAGTTTCAAACACAAATAGTTTTTAGGAAAAATCAAGATCCTCACAGCATGTACCATGTACACTTATAGAACAAATTCCAAACTGAGTTACATTTCCCTTTGGCCTTATGAAATGCAGCAAAATTAAAGCTGACTTTCTCTACTTTCTTTAACCCTTTATCTTAGCCAGCTAATCAATTCCAAACCAAATTAAACAATCCCAAGATTTTAAAGTGTAAACTGTTTCTCCACACTGATGACAAATTTTAAAACTCTGGATCCATGGAAAAATAACAATAGAAAAAAGCCCAAATGATAAAATCACATGTTGCTTTTCTCCACTGAGATCCTAATCCTCCTCAGCAAGCTCTTTTTAATTGTTCCTAATTTTAAATAGGTCAGAATATTTCATCTACATAAAAAAAACGTTTCTTGTTACCAATCAGGATTAATCCTAATTTATACATCAAAAATGTGTGAGTTGCAAAATCTGTTTAATGTTAATTATGGCTGATCTCTTCAATGATTATGTTTTCTGATGTAAAAATCCTATGAATACTAACCACCAAAATGTCAGACAGTACAGTGTCTCTTCTGCTGTGTTGTATGGAATTACAGGCAGCCCACACCTATACACTGCACTGAGGTTGTGTCTACTAAAATCATCTCCAAAGAAAAAGCAAAGCTGGAGATTTTACTGACAGACAACTATTATCTTTTTTTAAAACTGGGCAAAGTAAAGACACCCTTCAAACACACAGACACACACACCGAGTCCTCTTCTGTTCTAAAGCATGCGAGCACATGGGAGAACATGAAGTAAAAAAGGTTATTGTATGAAATTTCACACTCCTGTACCTTGATCTGTTTCCGGCAGAAGAGCTCAGCTCAGAGTTTACACTGATATTGCTTCCAGTCTCTGATCCTGCAGTTCTAATATACGGTCTCCTTCCAGTTGCAGATAATGGTTTGTTTACTGTACCCAATACAGCAGTTGGTTTTGGCTAAAAGAAAATTATTAATATTAAAAAAAAAAAACAAAAACAAAAAACAAAAAAACCCCTTCAAATGCATATTTAATTTTTAACTTATTTTCCTGAGTATTTTTAAACACTTTTTCTGGATTAACAGTCTTAATCACGAAGCCATCAGTTTAGAGTACAGACCTCAGCTTCACTTAAGAACCACTGTCTATCCTACTTTCTTTTCCCACCATTTAACAGCTTCATTGATTGCCTTGCCTCCTCTCACCCTTCGAAGGGATAGCAGGGAGACAACTCCCAATGAAACCCAGAACG
>VZTM01001474.1:636-17761 GCA_013400555.1 Jacana jacana | reverse complement strand
CAGAACGTTAGACAGTATTAGAGGACTGCATTTGCAAAACCCAGCACCTCTAGGGAAGGCTTTCCAAAACGAATGCAGAATTAAGTTCACTAGCTCAGTACAAAACATACACACTTACTACAAAGAAAGCCAATGTAAAAGTGTTTCACACTATATCTATTCTGGGGTTCTCTGGTGTAAGACCTTGCTATGGCTGGTGTCTGCTGACTGATCTGGTCAGGCTGGGCAGGCGGTAGGAGGTTGGTTTTTTTATTTTCTCTCTGGAGACAAGTCAAGGAAGCTTTCATAACTAGCCCATCACATTCTTCATGTAATTTTACATTTCCTCAGAGACCAAGTTAATTTACTGAGACATTCTCACAAGAAAAATGGATTCTCATGTGTTGAACTCGCGAGGGAGCAGACAGGAGAGAGGTATCACAGATGCTGGAAAACATTTGGGCAGCAAAAAAGACACCGCTTTCGGTAGAACCAACCTGTTACTAAGCACATGTTCAGTAGCTGCATCATCCTAGGGCTAACACTGCACATTTCCTTAAATAGATTATTCTCATAATGTTTTCTTTGCTCTAGTTTATAAAAAGTTAGGAAGCATTTGGTAAAACTAATAGGAGAGAGGAAATGTTTAAGGCAGAATAGAAAGTGCCTCTGCACAAGCAGCAGGTTGTGAATTCCTGGCACTTCCTGCCACACGAGCTTTCTAAAGACAGAGCACGGGGAGGTTCAAAACCAGAGCAGACTAACTTGTTCACAAGTCCACAAGCAGACATCAAAACCAGGAGGCACAGATGCGGAGTTCTAGCCTCCCATTATAAAAATTATGAATGCTGGGGGAGCATGAGGGAGAATGTCCTGCAGGAAGAGTCAAGACCTGCATGCTCTCCCATAATCATGCTGTCTCAGTCCCCCTGGAGGTGCAATACCAGGCCAAAAAGGACCATTGGTCTGAGTCAGTGGGATATCCTTACAGATCTTGTCTTTTCCAAAATGGATGCAGACAGGAAAAGCAGCAAGTGTTCGTGCATTCCATTAGAGCATAGATTAAATGTCCATTTTCCCAAAACACTGAAAAAATCCCTAAATACTATCTTGATACCGGGCATCTCCCCATCCTCCTCTATTTTAACAGAAGGCATGGGAAAAGGCTTAGTCACTTTTTTTAGTTAAGACACAGCTTTTCTCTAAACTTCCGATGCCTTATCAGAAGAGGAATATACCACGTTTAGTTGTTTGTGTAAACATACTTCAAAAGCCACAAATGCTTCATTGCTTATATCTGAATGCTATCAAAGGTGAAACAAGCTCAGGAGTAGCCAGACAGACCCTTCTGGAGCCGGCGTCACAGGGAAGGTGAAGTGAGGAGAGGCAGGATTCTGCCAGTTGAACCAACCTCACCCACCTGAGCTGCTCTCACAGGGGGAACTTTTTTGTACAAATGAAAAATCAGCCTGAGAAGAAGCAGTTTTTAATTATACTAGTTATTTACAGAGGGATCGTTTGTCTCTATCCTTACAATGAACTACAAAGTTCTGCTCTAACTGAAGACGTTTTAGAAACTCATGCAGTAACATTTCATTGAACACAGACCATGAAAATTAATAAAAGTATGTAAAAATTATATTAAAAATGGGATTTTTTTACTGTTCTCAGGCTTTTCATATTTTACAGGTCAGCCAGCATTCTTTTACTAAGCTCCAGGGGAAAAAACCCAACAAGTTCTAATTTCTTCAGCTGGATTAGAAAGCATTCCAACATAACTTAACCAGTACCCAGGAAAGATGGCTTCAGAATCCCACGAAAGGACAGCTGATGGTAAAAATGTATAAAAATAGTTTCTGGGGTTTTTGTTTGGGGATTTTTTGCTCCTCTTCCGCCCACCCCTTGCTTAGTATTGCCTGTCCCCCGTGAAGTTATGGGCTGAATTATGTCTGAAGTGAAACGAGATGTTCAAAAGGGGGTAGTTTGCAGTTAAATTTAACAGCATTAGCAGCCACATTAAAAACATTAAGATTGAAAATTTAAGATTTCCAGTGTTAGTGGTGTCACAATTAAGTATCTGCATCGTGACTTTAGGCTGCACTTCTCTGAATAAAAGAAAAGCCTCTAGTTGTGTGAAAACCTGTAGGGAATTAAGAACCGATGCCTCAGTGACAGGTAACAATCTTGATGTTGTGTACTCACCAGGTAGGATGGTAAAGGCATTAATTATGCCATCAAATAAAAGAATCACAAAGTATTATACACAAGTTCTTAATACAATTTTGGAACTTCAGCAGTCCAGCACATTTTAAGAAATCGCAAGTAATATTCAAAGAAACATTAACTTCTCAAAACAGAGTACCTTTCCTGTCAAAAGAAGAACCCTTGTCTCTTCTGAAATGTAATTCCTGTCATTGCAGAAATCCTGGATAAAAATAAAATAAAATAAATCAGTTTGTGTTTGATCTCTCAATCTTGCTGTTGTTTTTCAATATATACATGACTGACTTCTCAAATTAGGTACTGCTATAAAATGCTACAGACACTTCACACCCCGGAACCTGCTGACAAATGAATCCAAGGTAGGTCAAGCTGGTATTTCGAAGGCGATTTGTAGCGAGCGCTGCTGAACGACAGGATGCCACACTTGAAGCTGGGATTAACATTTTATCTGCTTGAATGACATGAATCATTTGAAGTGAAACAAACCCACCCTCCCTATTTTTTCACTCAAGTCTTTCTAATGGGTAGTCTAAAGGAAAGAGGTGCAGTTTTCTCTAAACAAGTTGAAAGTTACTACATTTTTCATTCTGACTACAGTTTGCACAGCCCAGGACACTAAATCTGACAGCAGGCAACGATGACAGACACCAGCTCCCTGTCACCATGGCATCTGCCATCTCACAGTTAACTAAGCAAAGTCAATTTTGCTTGAACAGCCTCTGGAAAGGCTGTTAATTAGCAGTATAAGTCACTGAAAAAAAGTGAAATGTATTCTTCAGTACAACCACCGGGCTGGTTCAGAGAATCACTTTGGTGCCACTTACACTTTTTAGAAGTGGTATTGCTGGCAGCAGAGCTGCACTCACCGAGGCTATTATGAGGCAAGAGGAAGACTAACTTGCACAGCAAGCCAAACAGCTACTGACAGATATAAAACTACCACACATAACAAAAAAAAAATGTTTTCTTTTTTTTTTTTTTGTCTGCTTTGTGTTCTATATATCTTTGTGTTCAGAGTCAAAATATACATTTTTTTTCTCACATATTCAGCTGCACTTGTAAAACACTAAGGAAATGATCTAGCAAAACATGCTAACATACCAGTATTTTTCCTAATTAGCTCTCACCTGGTTACAAACATTGCAGGCACACCTTTATGAGGCGGAGACAGCATAACACACGGCTGGTGTTAAAAAACGTTCTTGCCGAGGATAAAATATATATCTGCATTGCATTGCCCCTCTCATGGTATTATGCTATGGAGATAACCAGCTCTCAATTATATAAAAATACAAGTATTCCCCCTTATTACTTTGGAAATTACATTACCAGATGTACCTTTTCGGGTTGTGTAAAAAATTTGGTTGGCAATACAGGGTCCTTCGGCGAATCCGCATTGCACAAAGCACTTTTGCTGTTGATTACACACAGTGCTACATCACATACTGTATAAAGTTTCTGAAGAAAAAAGAGAAAAGTATGCTTTAGGAATTACTGTTTTTACAGTGTACAGAGACTGTAGTTTAAAAAGTTTAACCTATACATCAAGATTATCCCCACTAAGGACATATTTTGTAATTACATCATTACCATACTGTTGGCTCTTCAAAAAAACACAGAAGTCCCCATTTTTCATATGATACTATTTAATGAAAATTAGTAATACTTTACATGCCTAGGCTGTACAACAGAAACTCTTGCTCAATCAAATCACCATAAATGGTTTCTCACCTCTGCTAGAAACTGACAGGTTTAGTGGTAGCCATCTAATAGCCAATTTCCCCCAACAGCAGAAGGGAAAACAGGCAGTAGGAGCTAAAAAAAGGCAAGCAGGAACAGGAACATTTAACACATTTTGTTTATTAACTTCATCAGGTATTGTGTGCTGGGTAAGGTCAGCAAGGTTCTGAAAGAATGAGACTGGCAACATACAGACACTGCTTGCAATTAACGCTCTCTCTAAAAGACCATAAAAATGTCTGGGAGCTAGTGCTTTCAGATTTCCTGCAAATCCTGTTCATCAACTGCTTGTGAAACCCAGCCCATCACCCAACACTTATCTGAACTGCATTTCTTACTTCATTGGCCTTTGGCTCATCAGGAGACTGAGCATCTCGGGTAAGCTTGATGTTTTCTGCCATCTTTTTCATGAAGGCATGGCTATTGTTCTCATTCTTTGTCATTAAAACTTCAAGCATGAACCACAGGCACCTAAAAAAGCCATAAAACCACATGCAGTTACATTCCAGCTTTTACACTGCAGCTCCCACATCTAGGAAGATCTTTTTGTCAGCTGTACTAGCTTTTTCTTGAGAAACCACAATCCATTTTGCAGATATCCTAAACAGGTAACATCATCTGAAGGTGTAAATAGAGTCCAGAACTTTAACACACACACACACACACACACACACAGAGTCTTAATCGTACTCTTTGGAATAAATCTGTCAAATGAGCGTGCTTCTCCATTGTATCTGCAAATACTGGTCAACCAATCAACTCTTCCAAATATGAATAGAAGCAAGAATTCTGGTGCTACCACATGAAATTCTGTAAGCATTACCTTGGGCTATGTCTATATTCCCATCAACAACGTACCACAACCACACTCAGAACAGGCTTAAATAAATCAAACTGCTGCTAGACAGTTACCCACACTATGGGGTTCAATACAAAAGTCACAGAGGAGAGGAGATCCAAAACCCAACAGGTCTGATTCTTGCTAGTGTTCCATAGGGGGGGGAAACAAATCCTTACAGATGGACATAATGGAATTAGCTTTCCAAGTTTTCTTTCTTTGAATCTGGTTTTTTTATAGGGAGAGGCCATTATATTTTGACTAAAAGTTTGCTTCAAACATTTTTCCTTTATGCCTGGATGCAGTCCTGAGTAATGTGCTCCAGGCAATCCTTCTTTAGCAGGGGAGTTGGACTAGATGATCTCTAGACATCCTTTCCATCTCTGACAATTTTGTGATAACAAAACACAACTAGACTGTCTGTGCAATCATTTGCTATCAAGCTTCAGAGCTGCACGATTAGAGGGTCAACAAGGGTCATAATATGGTAAAATAATACTTAGTTGAGAAAGACATATGGGTGGGTCTGAGAAATGCAAACTTTGCCAGTAGCTAATTTAGTTCTGAAGCTCTGGAAGAGAGATTACCTTGTAGAAAGAGGCCAACAAGAAACTCGAAAAACAGGATGACTGAATATTAGAACTCCCTGTCCACAAAAGCCCAATCTTCTAAACTGATACAAATTAAAGATCGTAACGCAAGAGATGAAGAAATATTCTTCTCAAAAATTCTAAGTAAAATAAGGTTGTGCTCCATCAAAACACTTCAATAGTTATCTGGTGTTCAAATAAAATATGACATCTGTATTCTGACTTGCACCCAAGAGCTATAAAGGTTATAAGTAAATAAGAGTGCTGGATCCATCCTTTACATCCATCTATTCACTATTCTCAAGAACTCAAATGGGATTCAGACCAGACCAATAACATACCAGGCTGGCCCAGCTCCTCCAAAACCCTGTATTGTCCAAAGACTACTATTGAGGATAAACTCTACTCTGGTAATCACAGTTAACACATGTCAACTTCAAGGGCTTGATTTCCTCACTGAATCAACAAATTACATAAATCTTCATTCAAACCCTGAACAAGACCTTTCCCAAACAAGAGTAGGATGTCGTGTAGGAAAACATGCACCTAGAAGAACAGAATGCCACACAGTAAGTTAATTCTCTGTATCCCTTTCAGTACTCCTGGAATACGAAATTCTGAAGAGAACAACCGTGTCTCAAGACCAAATCTGAACTCAAACCAAATACACCTGTGTACGACAAGCTTAAAAAACTGCATAGGAATAAACATGACAGCTTATGGCTAAGGAACCTGCTAAGCATGCATTTACTTTACATGACTGTACTTAGGCCATGTAAAGCCAAGATGAACTAGGGGGACAACTACAAAACACACTGCCAGCCTGATTTCCCAAAGTTTGCAAGCACCGATGTTAACACTTTACAGTGAACACTACGACTCAGAACTCTTGAAAGAAACACTGTATTATGGTGTATGAGAAAAATGTTTTGCATTTATCTCAGGGGACTCTTCAGAGAAGTATTCCTGCCAAAATCCCTGTACAGAGTATTTCTTTGTTTGGAGCAGTCTTTGGCCAGTTCAGCCAGCCTGTGACAAACATGAGGGAGGAAATTTGACAACAAAAGAGAGCTATACAAGGGGTGTCCAAAAAAGCTCTGTGCACTAGAAAGCACGTCTCAGAGAAAGTATTAACTCAACAACCGTGAATCAGAACTTGTTCCATGCATTTTGGATAAAGTTCGTGCTGAAGAGTGCTTTCAGAGGTTGCCAGGAACAGGGAGTCCTGGGACAAAATGTAGACCTGATGATTAGGTAAGAATCTCCTTTGACTCCAGGTACTGACCAGGTGTGAGTCAAGTAACTCAGGAATCACAAGACAGTTTTAATTTAAAGAAAGAATCGGACTCTCACGGGTGAGGGTGCACAAAGAGTCAAGATGTGAACTGGTCTATTTATGGCCAGAATGAATTGCTTTTTCTGATAACGTATATTGCAGTATATGGTCGTAAGTGCCTTTGTAATACCAAAATAACACAGGTCACAGTTCCACCAAAAATAAATACAATAAGAACTGAAAACACTGAAACTAAAGCTGGGGAGGACGCTTTAACAATTTTAAAAATTGTTAAAATGTATGTATTTTAAAAAAATTAATTATGAGACACAAAGGAATGCAAAAGTTATATTTAGTAGGTAAGATTACTTGAGGCATGCAAGAAGATCTGAAACTGGGAACAGCACAGTGTGATAGGCTCGTGTACAAAGGCCTGTGCCCACTACATTATAAAGCCCCGAGCCCGCACTGCAGATTTATAGCGCGAATGGTGAGTCAGCAGCAAACTTAGCAGGGACTCTAATAGGTCTGAAGAGGGGTAAAGAAAGTTTCCAGTGAAGCAGGACTCTGACCCAGCATCAGTGCCATTACGTTTTCAAGTCTTGGGGAAGCTCTATATTTTATAAGTTCTAAAATATTTGAACTGACATTACTTGGCATCTCTTTAAGTGTGTTGGGAAATTCTAGAGATATTCCTAGGCACAAATACAAGAACGCAAAATCATTACTTCAGTTTAAAAGAAGCCTAGACTTATTCAGCATACTATGGTGTGACCTACAGGCTACCATTTGGGCTTTCAGAAGCAGTTGTTGATGCCTTCTTCCCCTGCTTGAAGTACGACACACCTCTCAGACTACTGCTTTGCAAACTGCTGTTGATAAAGCAGCTCCTCCTCCTAATCAGTTTTTCTCCAAGCACAGAAAAATTCTCAGCATAACAACTCTAGAATCATTTGACACTTACTCTTTGACATCACGAAGCTGATCAACATCCTGAGGTTTTGTGAAATCTGGATCATGTGCCAGTAAGTGAATCATATACGGTACCACATATTCAGGCAGCAAGGAGAGCAATTTTTCTACAGTAACAAAAAAATCACAGATAACCTCTATATCACACACCCCCCCACACAAGAAACTTTTTGCAAGCATTATTTTTGCAAGCATTATTCATTATCCATGAAATATGGAATGTAAATTTCTACTTGCATTGTCTTCCTACAAATTTTAATGAATCATTAAAAATAAATGAACGAGTTTCAGTACAAAACCACTTGACCTTATTTAGAAAGAAGGTTGTAAAGACTAAAATATCAAACAAAAAAACCTGATTTTTTTGAACAAAACAATTACCACATTAGCAGCACTCTATTTTACATGTGTAATTCTCAGCTATGTACAGAGAGGTATTTTCTGATTTACACTAATGTTAAGCTAAGTAAATTTAAATCTGAATGCATCTAATATAAAGGTGAAGAAACAAATTAAGCTTATCCAGTGCTTCTTTGCAAAAGCAATTTTAATGACAAAAGCAGTTTTAATGACTTTTAATGACTGCTCTTCCCAGTTCAGTATTTGACTATTGTTTTCTGAGCAATTTTACTGAAATACTAACCGTTAGCCATAGGATTCTGCTTAATATATTCTCTTCGTATACTGATGTTTTTGAGCAAGCACTGTCTGGCGTGTGCTCTTCTCTCTTTCACAGGGTCTTTGGCACACAAAGCAAAGATTGCCATATATTCCAAAGGGAGCAGTAACTTCACAAGTGCCTTATGCAGTTTCTGGGCAAATATCTGCCTCACTTGGTAGCACTCATCCTATAGCAACATAAAACGTAAGAATGCAACCATAAAAATCTTGGTCATTAAAAAAGGGCATTCAAGGTGGAATTATGAGGAGAGACATTTTAAATGTATCAACAGGTGCAGCACAATGAATATTTGAAATTTCAAGAACTCTTTTGAAAGCTGCAGCAAGAGAAAGAAAATATTCAATGTAGCAGCAACAAAAGCTCAGATGCAAGGACTCTGAACTCAATTAATTAGAAGTCACTTCAGTTCAAATGCAGTTACTTACATTAATGACAAGTGCACAGAGCTGGAACTGTTCTGGGGTAATTATTTCATGGTAACAGGGTTCCTGTGCAAGCTTCATTATTGCACTACCAGCAGCTAATCGCAGTCGAGACATATCCGATTTACTAAACAAACATGAGAGAAGAAAAAAAACCCAAACTCCTCACCACAACTATCCTTCAATTACTTGTATGTCACGATTTCTTCTTTTTACAAGACCAGTGAGCAATTAACATTTTTCCCTGTCACGTCAGGCCACAGTTCTGTAGCTTCAGATCCAGCTAACTTCATAGAATCATAGGTTGGAAGAGACCCTTGGGATCATCAAGTCCAACCATGACCCAACTTAACCCAACCATTTTTGTGAAAATGAAGTGCTTTGCTTTCCCCACCAAAAATTCAATTCCAGTGAAATGAGGAGAGCCAAGTTTCTTGTTTTAGTATCACAGTCTAAATGAAAGCAATGCTTTTGCCACAGATTGTCTTTCCTTGCTTCACTCTCAGAACGAAGGTGAGGTACAAAGTCACTTCACTGCTGGAATGAAGCAGCTCCACCCACCAACACCTAACCCTTAAGTGTGTTCAATCTCATCACTCGTCTATTTTCAAAGATAGTCCCGCGGGTCTGTTACTCTCTAGAATGCCTTTTGCTATCATGGTGTCTACAGGGTTCTGAGATTATTAGTAAATCACAGGGGAGTGTCAAGCATATTTTCACACTGCCATTCCACTCCTCGTATTAAAACTCCAATCGGATCCGTTTCCTATCATCCCACTAGCCAGCATCGCGCTCACCTTGAAATTCTAAAAACAGCTTCAAAAGAATTCATATCCTTTGAAATTTTCCAACAAAACTGACGGAGGCCTGAAAGGAACAAAATCTGACCTGATTCGCTTCTGTTCCGTCAAGTCCCCTTCACTGACGAGCATAGCCGATAACAACCGGAGTGTGGAATTGGCAGATTTGGACTGGTTGTTCTTCATACCCAACAGCCAGCGTACCAGAAGTTTGATTGCCTGCACCTATCAAACACGAACAAGTCGACAATGAGTTAACTTCCTGAGCACTAAAACCTACTGCTGTCAGACTGAAATTTCCAGAGACTCCTATTTATTAGAGACGGTACATTTTGAAAGGAACAGAATGAAGCAGTAAATATTTACAGAAGAAGGAATCATAGAATCATTCAGGTTGGAAGAGACCCTTGGGATCATCAAGTCCAACCATCAGCCCTACCATACAGGTTCTCCCCTACACCATGTTTTTAGAAATGAGCATAATTAGATTCACAAGTAAGTAGCCTTAACGANAGGATACTTGCTACGTGATTAAAAATAAGAGCAACTAGAGCAACATTTTTAGAAATGGGCATAATTAGAGTCACAAGTAAGTAGCCTTAACGATGAACGAATAAGATTCATCAGGCTCTCAATTTGCTTCAAAGCTGTTTACAGGTAGTAAAGTACAAGTATTTTTCTTGTAAGAAAAACTAAAACTTTTGAATCTCTTAATTTTCTCAACATTCAGCATAATTACTATTGATAAGCACCAAAAATGCAGAGTTTCTACCAATTCTATAACTGTATGTATAATCCATAAAAGCTCTAGAATACTGCATATCCTAAGGAGACTCATATAAAAGTACTCAAAGGGATTTACTCTAATATTCTCCATTGCACAACTTGGAAAAAAGTAATTTTTCCCCCTCAAATATATACATTATTACTGACAGCAGATCATTCACCTTTGCCAGTACTTCTGGAGAAACTTCTTCATCTGGAGACCACAATTTTCCATTTTTCTCACCTGTTGACTACAGAAATTCATGTAAGTTTAAGAACTGGTTCAACCCATACAGAAAAAAGCTTTCTTTCACAAAGTTCTTTTCTACTGCTATTATCAGTGTAATAGCCATTTACAGAATGTTCCTTTATGGACTCATTTAACAAAAAAGCTCTATCCTTCCCCTCCCCCCCCGAGTTAATAACAAGCAAACAGAGCAGTAAGGACTTACCAAAAAAAGAAAATCTTACCCTGTCATTCATTAGGAGATCTTTCACAATGAAATTTGCAACAACAGATTTCATTGGAGAAGCAAACTGGTCTGGAGCCAACATAGAAATATGACCCAATGAGACTAATGGAGTTATAAGTTGTTCTGGTACATCAGCATTCAAACTTCTGCTAAGAGGCTGGGGAAGAAAAGAAGAAAGAAAAAAAACCAAACACCCAATTAAAAATTCAACTATAAAAGTAAGCTAGCATGCCTAAAGAACATTTATTTTACTGCTTGGTTGATGACGAATTTCAGTTTTTCCCTAAGAATTAATGTGGTTTCTTAACTAACAGCAACCAAAAATCTCACATGATTTAAGTGCAAAAAAACCCTTTATGTTCTCGTTCTGTTTTAACAGTGAAACACATTTAAACTGGGGAGACATGGGAAAAACTCCAAGTCAGTTCTACTCAGGAGTTCCGAAAACTTGAATTCAAACTGAAAACAGCAGAAAATAATAGCAGGTAAAAAAAATGGGAAACCACCAGGGACATTTCTATCAGCATCTCCCTTACAGGTAAGAGTCAGCAGGGCAATCCCATGCTGCTGTGTCACCCAGCACCCGTGCAGCATATTCCCTCGCATTAGGGAGGGAACAGGCACTCTCACGGATGTCGAAGCAGAGATCAAACTCCATAAGCTTAATTCAAAGCTTTTCACACTCCTGAATTATGCATAGGTTCAGAGACAGCCAAGATTAAGAACCTAAAATATTTTACAAGTGCAGATTAATAATGTTGCTATTGAGGAGATTACAGTGAAAAGTAATAACCTCTCTGCTCTGTATAAGGTGACTTCTTGCTTTACAACTTGCCTAAGCAAGCAGCAAGCTAATGTCTGAGCTTATAGTCAAGTAGCTGTTCTGCACCAACCTCCTCAGTAAGGAACACCTCAAACATGGTAACTTAATACAGTCTGAAAGTAGAGTACGTTATTTCTCATTTAGTATCTGCTAAATGTCTCCTCGTGGGATTTGGTGTGGATAATTCCAGCACATTTCCCTTAACTTTTCCCATGTAGACAAAAAGGAATACCATATCTATCAGACACAGGGATAGTACAAAATTATGGCTGTAAGACACAAACACTAATAATTTGCTATTGTAAAATTCATGACTGATCTCAACTACTATGTACCTGTACGCTTCCTGACCTCATAAATTGTTATCTGTTCATAAGCAGTATGAATTAACCTGATGTTAATTACTAGTAACAATTAAGAACAGAAACACATCTTAAAAACCGAAAGGACAGACATACCTCAAAGATCTGTGCAAGTTGCACTTCTTTATTTGAAAATATGGCATGTATACAGTGAACAGCTTGTTTTGCCTGATGAGGAGTGCCTCTTTTTGCTTTCTGATGCAAAATGGGAATTAGTGTTCTGTGAACATTAAACACAAATACTTCAAAATGTGATCTGCAATCTACAAAAAAAATAAAGCTCTTCACTTATATAAATCTATCCTTGCAATCTTATAAATCAAGCATTCCTTTGAAGCCTGTTCAGAAGAGATCATAATCATGAAGTGAAAAGCAGGATGGAATTGTATTTAGTAATACTTGTTGAACACCTGACTGTACGCAGTCAAGCAGACAAAAAGCCCAGAGGGAAAAAGAAAAATATCAAACATGAAAGAAAATAATCATCAAAATAAGGTTGTTTAGGAAGCCAGATATAAGGTGGGGGGAACCTGACAGGTTCAGCTGGGGTAAACTCCTGGGCTTCTTATCCACGCTTGTAAGTGACAGGGCTGAAGGCAATTTATGAAAGCTAGGAATAGCCTTTTAACATCAGCATGTTCATAGGCTTTTACTGCTTTAACTGCTTAAACTGTCGTTAATCACAACGTATAATCAAGTGAGTAACAGCTTCGTTCTGAGCTTTCATGTTTGAATCCACCAAAGTCTACCTGCTGATCAGAGCCCACTGAAGATGAGCAGGAGGAAGAGCAGGGCGGAAACCACCCCAGAGACTGAGTGGACATTGGTCAGACCATTCAGTTCTGTTCCTGAGAGTCTGCTGGAAGGCAGGCCTGTCCCCCGAAAGCTCATCCCCTGAGACACTAACTCATGAGGTTCACCACGCATGCGAAAACAAAATTACCTAGAAAGTGTCTGACACAGAAACATCTGTGTGAAAAAAATATTCCTTGCTTTCCTGAAAGGTTCAGTAACAACACAGCATTCAGTGCCTGGTTTATTTAGCATCCAGCCTTCACTGACACACTCTACATCATCAAAATTGGCAATGAGATGTGCAAGAGCCTGAAGGGTTGAGAGAACGAAGTCTCAAGCATCTTCTTCAAAAAGCACACAAAACTGAAAACCGTCCAAAAGACCTCTAGAACAAATGTTACTAGTAGGAGAAGGTTTCTTCTCAAACCTGCTAGGATTCCACAGGTTGGATGAAAAAATGAAGCAAAATAGTGAAGAATTCGGTAAAATCTACAGTAAAAACAAGCTTCAACTCTTAGCCTGCTTTTCATAGGGTAAGTATGTGCACATTGAAGGGCCTTTGCCAAATGTTGGTGCACCAGTTACAAACCTCATCGCCCCTCAACCAACAGAAATCTGCAAGAGGTAGAACCTGACATGCTTACAAGCACCTTTACATCTACACGTTTACACGTGGTCCTATGGCTCTCTTTGAGCATGGCCAGTGCTTCCATCAGACTCTAGGGTCATACAGCAGTCCTTGCCCACGAAATGGTGCACAAACCTATTTGTTGGCCATACGAGGAAGAACCTGGGCTACTGCTGGTGAGCATTACTTCAACAGACAGCAGGCAACCAGCTCACACAAGAGGTTTTTAACAGATCAGTTGAAGCAAACTACCTTGCTGTTTAGATCACATCTTTTGTTTACGATAAAAGATTTCTAAATATACGAAACCTGGAACATCTACTTGTCCTCAAACCTCTTTTTCTTTGTGTCAGTGAAAACACTGACCTGGTTTTGGCATTCAGAGCATTAACCTGACTTGCTTGCAAACCATGCCAAACTCCATTTTGACAGTTATATTTGTAAGTCATTTGAGCCTGCCTGGACTATACTTGAGCAATACCTGGCTAAGGCATGAAACCAGAAGAAGTGTCGGCGATACCAGTTCCATGACAGAAGATGGTGCACAATATATACCCCAGCAATGTCAGTCTGGACTAAACTCTAGTAGGGAACTATAGACAATGGGGACCATACAGGGAACTATACAGACAATGGGGATTGCTGGGCTTTCCTTCTCTTCACCCCTACCACTGTCTGAAAAGGTAGCTGAGGTGTGAATTTGGTAAATCTTTCTTTTGCTCAAAATCCAATTAAAATCTGTAAGAATCACTGAGCTTACACTTTCAATTCACTGAGAACTTAAGGTGTACATGGTATATAAACTTTAGCATGGTAATAATACCTGAGATGCTATTTCAATATATGAGAACTTGAAACCTGTGCTATATAATCTGGATTAGTTAGTCACTAACAAGCTAATTTTAAGGTTTTAAATGTTACCCACAAGGTTTTAAATAGTCTGTGAATACCTAGTAGATTATACAGCTTTAATCAGCAGTTAAACCATGAATTGCATAATGATGATTTATAGACAGCCAATTATTCTTTGTTAGAAATTCATGGCTGCTTTTGGATCTTGTTTCCCAACTTGCTTCGTAACAAACAGAGCTGTTAAACACCAGAGAGTATATTCTCATTCCTTACAAAGATAGAAAGATTGGTGAAGGACAGATATAAGTAGAAATGATGCCAAGGAATTACATCTTTGCCATATTTTTGCTGTTGCTTATTTTGTAACCTGGGAAACATGATACATGCTATTAAATCTAAGTACCTAACACCTTCAATAAATACACAAAAATTGTGAGAATGCAGAATTTAAGAATGAAGAGATAGAGGCAGAAAGGTAGTGAAGGAATACAAAATGATGGAGGAGAAGCTGCTCATATTCAACAAGACCATAAAGTAATTTTAGGGTCAAAATATGAAGTAAACTATCAAGAGGAATTCCAAAGCTGCATGTAAAGAAATACACTCACGATCGTATCTGTGGCAGGTCTGTTTCTATTTTGTGACCCGTGTTTCTGAAAATCTGTATGGCTGCCTCAGCTACCTTATCATCTTCCATCCTGAGGCACTGCAGCAGAGACTCATAGGTCTCTGCAGAGTGGAACGAGGTAGGATGTGTAAAGGACAGAACCTGTAGATGCACATTAAAACAAAGATATATTTATTCATCAAAAATGAATCATCAGCAAAACAAAATTATGTCTGTATATGAGCACTACCACCAACAAGAAGAGTTATTACATGCCCATATGAGATTATGACATTCAATAACTGCATTTTGGTGAAGGTGATATAGACATTTCCAAATAAATTCATCTATGCTTTGCTCTTCAGGACCTCCCCTCCTCTGGCTATTTTGTAAGATACTATATTATTTGAATATGAACGCATATTTATTGAAAGGAGCACTCACTCAAGAATTTTAATTTATATTCCAACCTACTTAAGAATGCCTTTTTTTCAATTTAACAGAACTGAAATCATAATTTTTCTATAATCCCTGAGCAGAGAAGATACCAAGAAGGTCAAGATATGCACTAACAAAACATAGATTAATGTCCTTTTCATCTAACACTATGGGAATGTATCACATGCTGTTAAACAGGGAAAACGTCAAATAAGAAACTAAGCATGCAGGGATTCAAGGCAGGACAAGAGAAAACAAAAGGCTACCCCAAAGCAAACCTATATTAAGTATAGCAAAGTTCAGACAACATAAGGTAGGGAGAACAATGAAAAGTTGCAAGGTTTTTTTTGTGTATTTTTTGCATTTTTATTATCTCGGTTTCTTTGATCAGAGTTGCCTACTTGTGTGAGTATCAGTGAGTGAAATAATGTTCTCAAAGACATCCATGTCACAGCAACACGATTCTCAACCTTAGCAGATGTCTCTTCTGAGCTACATGAGCAAACAGGTAATACCTCCTAGCATACTTCTGTATTTCTGCCATGGCAGCCATTACCAAATCTGGTGTGACACGTCTCCATAAACTCCACCTTGTTCATTCACACTTCTGAAAAGTCTCACTTTAATTATGTAATCTTCCCCTCTGTTCCCTCCTATATTTTATACTGCTCTTTGTAAGATATTCAAAATAAGGTCTCATTAGGGAACAGCTGAATCCATCACAAATGTTTACCAGATATTTAAGACCCTTCTTTCTCTCCCCCAGCCCTTTCTCATCACCGGTGAGAATACAAGTTCCCTGTCCCCTTTTTTATCTTTATATAACTTGACTCTAATTCACATTGCTTGCTTTCCTTCCAGTATCAAACAGGCTCCAAAGAACAAGCCTCTCCTAATTTATCCATTTTTCTTACTCTCAATTTACCTCTGCACCTTCTTCTGTATGAATTCCTTCAGCAGAAACCAATTTCTGCTTCAATATGCGTATTTCAACTCTTGGAACCCTTTCCAAAACATACTTCTTCCAAAAACTCATCTCTTTCATTATTCTTTTCCCAAGTGAGCATTAATAACTAAACAATTTAATACATTAAAAAAGTAATTATCTAAATAATAACTATTAAAACCATGCTATGGTTAATTTGCTGCTCATGCGACTTTTGTGCCTTCATTATGAACTAGAACTGCTTTAATGTAGGTTACCTTGAGAAGTTCAAGTCCTGCACGAATAGCAGTATCAGGACTTACACCCTCCTCTTCATCATCAGCTGTCCCCTCTATGGATTTATTCATTAGTTTTACTAGTGCACTGAAATAACAGATACAAAAAAAAAGGAAATGAATGTGACAATGTACAATGACAAAGGCTGGAGATATCAGCAAGATCATTTATTTTTGACAACAAATAATAGGAAGGCAAAAGTCCATTGTGGGGGGAGGTGGTGTGGTGGTTGGGTTTGGTTTTGGTTTGTTTTGTTTTGTTTTCAAATCAAGTTATTCCATTACACCTTTTCATTCTGACTTAGCTTTCTGCAAAATTAATTCTTTGGGGAAAAAAAACAAACCCAAGAACAAAACCCCCCACCATGTTGGAAGCATTCAGATCAACATAGTTGCATGAGTTTCAGGATGTAATTAGGTTGCCAGACAAGTCTCAAAAGAAATCCAAACATTCTCTTACACAATCCCACAAAAGCCAATTAATTCAGCTGCTATACAGAAGGCTGTGTTGCAGTTAACTACGTGAAAATAATGATCACCATTTTCACCTTAAACCCCACAAGTAGCAGTTTCACTGGGAACAACGACTATGTATTTAAAATCATTTGCAGACAGCTCTGCAAAGAAGAAAAAGAGAAG
>VZTM01001473.1:1732-22377 GCA_013400555.1 Jacana jacana | reverse complement strand
TTGTATACCAGCTGAAAGCCTTTGCTCGTAACTTCTTCTTACCATCATTTAATATAGCCCAAATATAAAATTGAAATCCATTATGTTGAAAGAGCTGGTTTGACCTTACTGGTAGGAGTGCTCTTGGCTTTAACAATCTCAAGTTGTAACTGTATAAAATGTATGTATTTTCTGTTGCCAAGCTTTTGGATGTTCAGCTTTTTTAACACTGACAAATTACAATTTAAAAATTTCCATCCAGTTTTCTCATACTTTACTGTGTCCAAAATACAGGTGCCCTTAGCAGAAATCAGTTTTGTTTAATTCCATACTGGACTACTTCAGTGGGAAATGAAAGCCTTTGAAAAGCTGCCGAACCTTGCTAATAGGTTTAATACATTTAGTGCTTAATAACAAAATCTGGCCAAAATTCTATAGGTTTCCTTACATGAGGGTTTCTTGTGTGACAACTGAAACTCTGTTACTGGAAACCCACACGTGCTTTAGTTCCAGGATGAAAAGTCATTGAAGTGCATGCCTTGCTCTGTGTAAGAGGATGAGAGGAGAACTTCACAGAGCCAGGACGAAAATTGCCCAACCAAAAATTCTTTTTACCATTTGTAATATTTTTCTACTTTGCCTCTTGCCTTAATAACTTTTCTATGTAATTAAATAGTGTTTTGAACAATACTAAGTGCAGAATGGAAGCTCAGTGTAGTCAGCCACTAACATTTTTATTACTATGGGTAACTGCCCATTGACTCTTACTTACTCTAGTAGTCCAAAATCAGCATATAATTTGAAGCAGAAATTTTGTATTTGAGAAGGGTAAATGCTGGCCTAACGAGCTGTATATATAGTGTAGGGCAGACCTCATGTTCACTGCTTCATTTTTCTGTGTTGAAATTTAACAGCTGTGCACGTTTATAAGAAGCAAAATAGTGGGTGCTGTTCTATCCCATTCTTGTCCCAGCTAACATTTGTCTTGGAGAAGTTACAAGCCTTGGCAAGCTAGTGCATAAAACAGCTGTGCAATTTGAGAGCTGTTCTTATCTGCTTTAAATTCCAGATTCCACAGAGTTAATTGATAACATTTTCTTCACTTCTGTGTAACTTCTCTGGGGTTGTTTTTTAATTCTGTGAACATTAACGTTGTTTGTCTTGAAGTCATATCATGTGCACAGACTCTAAACATATGGCTCTGCCATCAGGATCTGTAAACTTTCATGTATTATTTCTTAAACGCTTCAACACTCTGTAAAAATGTAGGTATGCCTTTAGAGTTCAGTGTAATACCAAACATCTGTATTACATTGTACAACTTGTAGTAACTTCCTTAATATTTTAGCAAAACCCCAGTTATTTTAATAATATTTAATATGTTCGGTTAATAAAACTGCTAGCAAAAAGAATGCTTCCTAGGAAAAACATCTATGGAAAAGCTTCAGGAAGCAGTGGAAGAAGTGTAAGGTCAAGCATTCATATACACATATTCTTAAAAATCTGGCATTAAAAAGCCTTTGGATGTACTTGTAGATGCCTGGATAGAACAACTCAAAAAGAGTTTGCTTAATGACTTGAAAAATGTCTTTGACTTTCAGCCTGTCGTGACATGGATAATTTTATTACCATAGATGTGGAATAATTTCAACTTTGTTAAACATTCCAAAGGGTTGATATTTACTTTTCAGTATGCCCAAACATTTTTATGGGTGTTAGACTGGAAGGCCTTGATGCTGTCTCAGTTGAAGTTATGAAAACCCTGCCAGCTCAGTGGGAGTTGTGTGAGTCTCCATGTAAATCGAAGTGAACTGTGCTGAAACACTGACAGATGTATCTATTTTTATATTTGCTTTCGAAGATTAGTCAGGGTGACCTAGGAGGACTTTAACTGCCCCATGTGCTCTTTATCTCTAAACATAGTTGTAATATTTTTAACAGGTATATAAGGAAACACAGGATCCATTTATAGAAAAACAAACACTGAGACACTGTGATTTCTTGATTGCTATGTAAATGTAAAATACTGATATCTTAATTGCCCATTTAATGCTTTGTTTAGCAAATGAGATTCCCTTCCTCAATGTAAAGCACTTAAATATGGTTTTATTACCACCAGGAATCTGTTTAATTGCATCTTCAGCCTTTTCTAGTAGTAAGCATACTATTTACAAATATACACCAATACTAAATATGTTCTGCCTTTTTCCTTTATTCAAGCCACTACCAAAAAACATGGTATCAAGGCTCTGTGAGTCCAAAAAGGTGTGTGCTGCAGCTGATATGCAACTTCAGGTATGTTCTTTGCATTCTAGTTTCTATTCTCTATCCATCACTTACAGAATGTACTGAAATTCTTATCATTTTACTAAATTTTTATTTAAATAGACACATCATCTAACTATATGCAAATTAGTGAAAATTCATCCATTTTTATAGAATCATAGAATTATTTTGGCTGGAAGAGACCCTTGGGATCATCAAGTCCAACCATCAGCCCTGCTCTACACAGTTCTCCCCTACACTAGATCCCCCAACACCACATCTAATCTACTCTTAAACACAGTCAGGGATGGTGACTCCACCACCTCCCTGGGCAGCCCATTCCACTGACTGACCACTCTTGCTGTGAAGAATTCTTTCCTAATGTCCAGCCTAAACCTACCCTGCTGCAGTTTGCAGCCATTCCCTCTTGTTCTATTGCTGAGTGCCCGTGAGAAAAGACCAGCACCAACGGTGTTCTTNTATATATATATCTTTATATATATTAATGTTTGTTGTTAAGAACAAATTCTATGCTCTCTGCTTAAAGTTGAATGTCTAAATCTGTAGGAAAATACCATGAAAACCACAGCTTTTGAAAATGGTTGGATTCTGAGTTCTTAAATGGAATGCTTTAAGGAGAACTTGCAGTTGAGGAAGAATTGTGTACCTTTGGATCATTAAAATGAAGAAGGACTGAGAGAACTGGGCCACCTTAGTAAAATAGAACCAGCTCTTCTATTTATTAGAATGTGATTTGAGCTCCTTGTCTTCTGCAGCTCCAGTATGAAGGCGGCAACTTGTTGCTGCCATCACAATTGGTGGCTCAGCTGTAAGGCTGTGAGACTTCTCTTGCGGTGTTAGGAGCAGTAATTTAATTCATAAAGCTTTGTTGTCCATGGGTAGATGTGATTGATCAGTCATTCCCATAAAGTGTCAGTGTTACTTTTCTCCAAAGGCAGTAAAGAAAATTAGGGCTCTATCTAAAATTGGTGTTTAATTTTTCCTGTCCCTCAACAGCAGTTCTCGGATGTGAACGGTAGCGTTAGCATCCGGCCAAGTTTTTTTCCAGTGAGAGTTTGGCTGCATTTAGTATGCTCCAAGAAGCTTCTGCTATGTGATTTTTGTCAGTTTGTTTTCTTCTTTGTTTTGCCTTGAGCCAGATGTATATAATTTTTCTTTTCACAGTTGACCTAGCGTTTAGGTGAGAGAGCCAGGACGGCACTTTAATAAAGCACTTTAATAAAGGGTAGTCATTATTTTTGAGGTGTGGAAAGAAACAAATTTAAAGATCAGATCTTTCTAATTCTTCACTTTGAAAAGTGCCCAGGTGATTGCAACCCTGCCCACAAACATGACTTGTTCTGGTTAACTGCAGTTGATTTAAAAGGAAACCTTAGGTAAATATTTGCAGTTTGCTCTGTGCAGTTATTTATAGCGATTGAAGACTAATCAGACTACTGGAGAGTGGACCTGTAAATGTATACGTGTCAGTCACACTAATCAAAACCAGAGTTAACTCTGTTTTCAGTGTATACATATATTTTTCGTTGGTTAAACTTAACAGAGTTTTGAATTATGCTTTTGGTGCAGCGCTGGTTGTCAGTGACCAGTGTTGGCTGTGCAGGAGGCGTGAACAAGGAGGGTGCTGCCGGTGCCTATACTTCCGTAATATGAAAATAATTGCACCCTCTCTGCAGGTCTGATTATGAAGTACACACTGCTGACTCTGATTCTCATATAGAGGTAGCTGAGAATTCAGAAAGAATATGGGCAAGAATATAGTTAATTCATATAGGAGGTTTTTTGGGAAGGAAAGACTTCAGGATTGAAATAAAATTTATACTGAGAATGCTTAGTGGTGGACCTCTATTTGTGAAGTCCTCAAAGACAAAATATGTCTTGCCAATGGATGGACTAGTAGCCATCAAAGTAAGGGTCAAGTGCTTTCACATGCACCCATTCTTTTCTGGTGTGTCTATAACAGCTATGTATAGATGTGACAGATTTCCTTTCTACTTTTGATACGTATTTGCTATAATCTTGTCAAAGTTTGAGACCAAATTGACAGTGTGGGGGTTAAGTGGTCTTGGATATCAAGGAGACTTCAAGTCGCAGATACGTTAAGGAGTGACACGGCCTTCCTATCCTGTGGAGGGGGGTTATTCTCCAGCAGGAAATCAAGGAGGGATCATTGCATCGATCCCATGGGGTGAGCTGCGCAATTGCCCCTGCTGATGTTGGCCCTCAGCTGCTCTTGGGGGTCTCTGTAGGGTCTGTCCTGGAGACACTCCAGACCCCAGGAACTTTAGAACTGGGGAGAGAACACTCCCTTCGGGTGGGCTCAAATTCCTGTGGGCACCTAATGATTGGCTGGTGCTGGCGATGATGCAGTGATTAAGCAGGCTGCTTGCCCTCAAATTACTCTTGTGTAACTAATGTTCAACCAGTCCCAACCCGTGCCAAATGACCACAGTGCCACACTAAGAAATATTATTCATTTCCTACTTTCAGCACCATGTTTTTGGAGATTCCAAATGTAATACCCACAGAAGTATGCAGTCATTTCAAAGACACAGCCTGGCAGAGCCATTCTGTTTATTTGTTCAGAAAAAAAGTTCCCAGAGAAACTGACTGCGTTGCAAACGAAGTTCATACATTTCTTTGCAGAAGTGTGTATTGTTACTCATGCAGTTTAAAAAATATAATAATTCATCGAAGAAAACCATATATTCAATCTGCAGATGCCAAAGTATATATGTACTACTAATGTCTATACCTGAAGAAACTGTGAATGATAACTCAAATACCTTTCTGTCAGACTTTGCAAGTATATTTGGTATTGATGACTCGATGCTATTTAAGCCATATTTGACCTTTAAAAGAAAGAAAAATGCCTACAAATTTTCCAGCAGTGGGGAAACTGCCTAAAGGTTCTTTTGTGGTTTGTTCAGAAAATAAGTCTATTGGCATGTGAAAATAAGAAATCCTGCTGGTTTTTCATCATAACTATAATAGCTCTGCATTTTCTCCCAGCTCATGTAATTAGTTACTCACAGATGAAAGACGGGAGAATCCATCTTCTTCTCATAAGGCTTTTTCCATGTACATTGAGTCCCAGAGTCTTTCTGTCAGTAGTGATTTCACCAGAAAGTGCATAACAGTTTGCATGTTAATGCTCTTAAGCAGACAAGGAACTAGAAAGAACTAGAATCAAATACCAGTGTCAGTGCAAAACAGAGAAACGATACGAAAATAGGTAACTATTTGATGGCCTTTTTATATTTTTAGGTCTTTTGGGAAATGTGTTTTACTGAAATTAGAAATGATGTAGCTACTGCTTAATATTAAGTGTTAGCACGCTCCTCAGCAGCATCACCTAAAATCCTGTGGTGCTGGGATGTGGTCTTTTCCCATTCCAAAGGCCTGTGTAAACACAGAAAACTGGTTTGTAAATGGGATTGCTTATGGCTATAAAGTTCATCCAAGTTTATTTTCAGGGATGGTGGGGTTTTGTTTTTTACTCTGCTGTCCAGGTGGCCTCGCTTATAGCTTTCTTCCCACGCTTTACATGTGCCAGGGTTGGGAGAAAGCTTGTAGCTGGCTTCAGTGACTCATTTCCCTATTACTGTGTTGTTCTTTCAGCAGTCCAGTTCACTGGTCTTCAGCTGATGTTTCCCCACTGCCTAGCTGTGAGTTGAGCTTTTACCCCAGCTCCCTGACCGCAAGCTACTTGACTCCAAGTTTTACTTTAGAGAAGGTCCACTACAGTGCAGTCTGCTGCATCTTGTGAGGAACACTGAAGAGCAACTGCAAACAGGTCCTAACAAAGCTGAGACAGAAAAAAGAGAATCAAGACTGGGCTGAAGCAGGGTGTTTTGTACCCAAATTTCAGAATCTTTTCACTGGTTGAAAGGGTTGTGTCACTCAGATTGCATAAAACATCCATCTCCTTTTCTCCATGAAATTTCTGCATTTCATGCTTATAATTCCTAAAACTGTGTATTTTTCTCATTGGAAAAATTATTGCAGTGTCCCTGGGAGTGTGACTAGGCCTGAATCTCCAGCCAAATTATTGGCTTGGTCTCTTGTGCAAAAGCTTTTTGAGGCTCTCCACTGTCAGTTTGCCTATGAAATGTGTCTACCTAACACTTTTGCTTAAGTATCTGGATCCACTAAACTTCTCAAAAATATCTTGTGTTGCACAGCAGTGGGTGTCCTGCCTTTCCTGCTCTCCCACAGAATTGGAAGTATTCATATTAAAAAAAAAAGCTGGACTTTTTTTTCAGTGATGCCATTTTTTTTTCCACTGAGCCTTGGCACTGTCATCTATCTGTGCCTATTTCATGTTTGCTGTTAAAGTGCCAGATCCTCTGCTTTGCCGTCTTTGCTTGCAAAGTCTTTTTATGGGTGCTGCTTTCTTCCTCTCCAAACACCTCAGAATTCAGTCGTGCACCTGCGCTCTGAGGTAGTTCACACGCTTCTGCACAAACGGTGCCTGTGAACCAGCTCTTACCCCCTGCAGTGTGATCTCAGGCTAAGCTTACGTGGCAGCAGTTTTTTGCTGTCATTGTGAGAGCTAAAAGGAAGGGAAGATTCTGCCTGGGTACTGCACTGTTTGAACGCTCTGGCAGAAACTCAGGGGCATTGGCAGCTCCGTGGGCATCTTCTTTTGTTCAGTGCCTGGGCCGTAACTTGCCCCTGCAGGTGTGATGTGTTCTCATGGCTGCAGGCACACCTCTTGGAATAGCTTATTTTGCTGAATCTGCTCAAATAACTTAAAGTCTTTTTATTAAATCTGTTCTAAAATATTCTTTTTGAAAAGGAGAATCACTGGAGGGCTTTAGGGACAGGTCTTAATTTTATTTAAAAATGTGGGAGATGTAGAATGCCTGTGTTCTCAGCGACTTAAACACAGATTTATGATAGGTCATGATGGTGGTGGTTGGTGTACTCCAAAAACCCGTTTCTCTCATTGTAACTTATACTAAAAGGAGAGGACTTAAAAAAATCCAGTGTATTTAAACTCTTTCTCTACCTATTCTTTCTCTCTCATTCTTTTCCACTTGCCTGTTTTGGTTGTAAAACACCAATACTACGTGCCAAAGACAAACATGTATTTTATCTCTTCAGGTGTTTTATGCTGCCTTGGACCAAATCTACCATGGGAAACATCCTCTAAAGAAGTCAACCACAGACATTTTAAAGGAAATGCAGGAGAAATTTTACGGATTGCCATATGTACCTAATACAGTGAGTAGAAACACACTGACTATATAAGCTACATCATCTCTTGGATAGCATATTAATAACCCTGCATCTGCCTGCCCATTGTCCCCCACATTGACATGCTTATTGTTGTGTGTTTATGTTGAAAGAGTTTTCTTTCTTTCAGCCACTTTATCCAGAGAGTAAGGCATTGGAAATATTCACCTAAATATCAAATTTTAATTAATATACCTGGTTTTGTACAAGTGTCATCTTGTCATGCTGAACTTGATTACTTTTTGTTTTCTTCTTAAAGAAGGCACTGGAAACAGTATACTGGAAAGAGGGTTTATTTTAGCTTTGCAACGGACTGTTTGTAGAAGGCACCAAAACGCTGTGCTGCATGTTGGTGCCTGTGTACTGTCAGGGTCAGCGTGTGAGAGCAAGTCAAGTCATGGTGAAGCAGGACTTGGAGGTGAGCTTTTCTCACCGTACTGCTGTGACCTTTGGCACATCACTTATTTACCCTTTGATGTGGTATTTGAAGGTGTTAAAGCCTTGAGTTCTCCTGAGCTACATAAATTTGATCTTCATCCTGACTAATTGTGCATTTGTTTTGTACTTCACGTGACACCCAAAGGTGCAGTTTGCATAGATGACAGTCGTGGGATTTCTAGTACATGTCTGGAGCTGAGTTCCCAGTCAGACCATGGCCCAAATCACTCTTTGACACTTCGCTCAGAATACCCAGATCCTTTCTTTGCTTTCTGCTTCTCAGGAGATATACTTTTCTCCCTAGCAAAAATGTAAATTCCTTTCTCTGAGAAGTGTATTAGCAGATCCATGAGTCAGCCCTTTCCTCATCAAAGCTCTACTGCCTCTGCTGGCCTGGCACAGCCAGAGAAGTGGAAGCAAGATGTCTTCAGAGCATCATGTCTGACTTCTCAGCGTTTTTATAACTGTAGATTTACACCGTTCCTCAGGTGTTATTATCCAGTGAATGGAACAGTTCCCTGCTTGGAAAGATACCCTGCATTTTTTGTTCCATGGGAAAGATTTTTTTATTTAGTTGTTACCTTCAAAAGAGTGTAACATCTTGTAATAAGCACGGCCTCAACGTGAAGAGGGACAGCAAGTTTTGGCATGGAACTTCATTCCAGCAAATGAGCTTTTGGATTATCAGAAGGTCTGTGTTCTTTATATTTATTGAATGTAGAATTAGGGTGTCTAGTCAAGAACTGCAGTACAATTTAAATTTCAGTAAAACTTAGTGAAAAATTACATTAGAAGAATATTAGCACTCTGTAGAGTCATTGATGTTTGTAATTTGGCTTTCTGTCCTTTGCTACTCTTTCTTCCAAACTTAAGATATGTTTTCAGTTTAATTTGTAGTTCAAATAAAAATATAAATGTTTTGGAAGGAAAAGGTTTGAGGTTTTTTTTAAGTGACAAGTGTATTCTTCCTTTCATTTAATTTCAGAGCTAGACATTGAAATATAATAAGAGAGATCAGCTTCTGTTTTCACCTGCCACTTGGCTGGCAGAGAAAACAAAATGTATATCAATAATTTGAATTTTATGTTCTCGCTATAGGTTTAGATTCAACTAGGCATCAGTCAGGATGGTTTATCTTAAGTTAGTGGTGCTGGGTAAAGGTAGTGAACATCTTAACTGCGTAGTGTTATTTTATTTAGTAGCATTGTCTGTCAGGGCTGCACAAACACACATTATTATCTGCTCCTGATAAACTTTAATTCACTCTTACTGCTCTTGACAGGGAAGTAAACTTAGTAAATATCCTCTGAATGTAGTTGGGCATCAATCTCATTGTGCAGGCTCATTTTCTGAAGTAGAGCCACAACATGAATCTTCAGCAGATGAATTCCTGTCTTTCTGAGGCACAGCTCAGATAACAGGACAATTTATATGCATCTTTTTGTTATAGTACTTCTGCAATGAAGAACATAAGCTACTCCTAGTAAGTAAATGCTGCCGTACCTATGTGATGATAACTATTTTAAGGTAAACTAAAGCATCATCCTCATCAAACAGACTATATTACATGCCAACAGTAGAAGGGATAGTGGGAAGAAAATCCTGTTGAAGTCTGTATTTGCCATTCAAATAGGTTTTATAGATGCTGGGAGAGTTGGCACTGCATACAGTAGTATTTACATTGGCCGAGTGGACACAGGCGGCCGCAGAAGGTAGCACCACAGGCAAGGCAGAAAGGAAGGATGGAGCAGAAACCACAGGCAGAGGGAAGCACAGAGAAACATCAATCTGCAAGGCTTTGTTTTCCTGAAGAATGCAAATCTCAGTTTCTGGCTGGCCATTGCTTATCTGTTCAGAAGTAGACCGGGTTTGCTGCTGGCTCTTGGAGGATGAAATTCCACTGGATTCTTTGCTCTATTACTGAATCCAGAAGCTGATGACTGCCAGGCAGGGGGCAAGGAAATGTATCTGCCTGGTTTTGTAGTGTCTAGAGGTTTTGTTGCCAGAGGAGATCTGTGTTACTGAGTTTAGAAAGTGAATAGAAATTTTGCATAGGCTGGATTCTTGAGTCCCTGTGATACCTTTATAAAGTAGTAAGTCTTACTTTCTTAGAACAGTCAAAAGAAAGATAAACCAAATAATAATGACCACACATTTCCCTGCCATTTCTTCCTAAATATACTTGGTGTTAAAATCTGTGAGCTGCGGGAAGTTCAGTACTTTGGGTTTGCTCCAAACTTTTCATAAATTTCTTATTTCTCTTGTCTTGGGAAGCCAGTTCCAATAACTATGACCTGCCTTGCAATTGATTACACTGCCTGCTTTTAGAGTATCTCTCCTGGTTTCTTCTACCTTTGTCACCAGGATGCCCAGAGAGACTTTGTAAAAAAGTATCAGGTGTCCCTTTGATCCACCTGAGATGTGAGCAAAGTTCCTCCCCATCATCTGTTGCTTAGTCCCCTGCCTATCCCCCAAGTTCAGACTTGAAAACTACTTTCCTTTGAGACAGTCATCAGAACTTAATGATACCCCATTGTTAGTCCTGCGCCAAGCACAATAATGCCTATCTCCTGCTGCCGGGTTTCGGTTCAATATGGAAACAAAAGATGAGACTTAGGGTAAACAGGCTCTGCATCAATAGTGGAGATGGCAGCTTCCTGCAGTTACAGGAAAGCTCCCAACGAGTTTTACAATGAGCATCAGCTACCTCAATGATCCTGCCTGGATTTTCTGTGTGAAAACTTGAAACATTTTGAATTATTGATTCTTAGTTTCAAGAATTTATTATGGACTTACATTACAGAATTTATTATGGACAGACCTCATCACTCTCTACAACTGCTTGAAAAGGGCATTGTAGAGGTTTGTGCTAGTCTCTTCTCAAGGGCAATTAGCAATAGAACAAGAGGGAATGGCTTCAAGCTGCAGCAGGGTAGGTTTAGGCTGGACATTAGGAAAAAGTTTTTCACAGAGAGAGTGGTCAGTCAGTGGAATGGGCTGCCCAGGGAGGTGGTAGAGTCACCATCCCTGACTGCGTTTAAGAGTAGATTGGATGTGGTGTTGAGGGATCTGGTGTAGGGGAGAACTGTGTAGAGTAGGGCTGATGGTTGGACTCGGTGATCCCAAGGGGCTCTTCCAACCTAAATGATTCTATGATTCTGTAAATTGCCTGTCCATCATAGTAATGTTCTTTCATTCCAATCTGAAAGTTTGGTGGGAAATACTGGTTTGACTTGTGACTGTGAGGAAAGATGGTTTTAAAGAGTGAGGCACAGTGAATCTGGGTTCTTTTTTAAATTGCTGCCAAATACTCCATTTTGCATTTTTAAAGATCATATGGCCTTCCAGTAAGGTTTTCTTCCAGAAATAGAAGAATTTCTTGTGTAGCACTTGAATACAAAGTGCAATGTTGGAATTAACCCTCACACATCATTATAGTTACATTTGATAAGAGGGAGCCATTTGATATTTTTGGACCACTAAATAATGTGCTGTATACCTTTTTACTCCAGCATGTTAATTACATCATGTTCAGAAAGTCCACTTCTACTGGTGGTCTAAAATTTTCGTAGGTAACATGTTTAATTGTGCTCATATACCTTTTGTCCAGAGTGTAGACTTCTTTGGCAGTATAAGAGCTTCTTAATGGCCTCTGGTTGCTAGTGATTGGAGAGACCAAAACACCTGTGAGACCAAATAAGTTAGCTAGCCAAGTTTGCCAACAGAAAACAAGGCAGGTATTGTTTTAGATACCCTAGAGCAAAGAACTGTATGAAAAAAGGTGTATCGCCAATGTGGTTGTTAGTCTGTCTTCTTCCTGCAGCTGGGGGTACTCTGCCCAGACAAGGATCCTGACCTTGGAAGGCTCCACCTGTGTCCTTGTTTTAACTTGCTGGGATTGTGTCTGTCGCGTTCCTTACAAAGGAAATCAATGGCTGAGATGCAACTTAACATTTGGAGTGCTTGCTCAGGGAGGCTCTCAGGCACTGGAGGAAGACAGGGATGTCATTAACAGCATTCTGGGTGGTTGGTCAGCTGAAAGGGAGATGGTGTCACTAAACAGAACTAGCTTCTTTGCAGAGAAGAAATACTTTCTGCATCAAACATTGACAGTATGTGCCCAAGTCCCCTTTTAATTTAGTTGAAGAACACCTGAGAGCAAAAGAGCAGCTTTATGCCTCTTTTTCCTTCTTAGAAGCCTTTTTGTAGGAGTTTGAAGTGACCTGTCATCATGCTTAGTTGTGTTAGGCAAGCTAGAGGCCAAAAATGGAAATAATGTCATTTCAGCAGTTCTGTATTGCAGTCTTTTCTTTACTCTTTTATCATGAACACCCTCAGTAGCAGTGCTACAGTGAAGAGGAGAGTATAGTTTTTAACAGGCCTATTCCTGAGCCCACTGAGGGCTGACCAGCAGTTTGAATATTGAATGTGCCATCCATCTCATTGTGGCATCTGTTGTCTTAAAATTCCTTGTTAGGTCTTTAGAGTGACTAGTAATGTGTAGTCATAACTGTGGTCCTGTATTAACATTTCATCTGAATATCAGTAACACCATATAAAGAATAAATAGTCAGGCTGGGCATGCGATGAGGCAGCTGTCTTAAAGTAAATAAGGGCTAACCCTTAACCTCTGAAGGTAAAGGTGGTTTTGAATTCTGGTGGTGAACAAGAATCTTGAAATTATTGGTAAGGAAGACTTAAGTAGTGGCTGTCTTTTGCATTTGAAATTATGATTTCCCCCTCATACTTATTTTATCTAAAGCCTTCCCAAATTTGTCTTAGATTAAGTTAAACTAATGTAATCTTAGAGCCTAAGCAGAACTGAAAGCTAGATTAACGGAAATTAGAACAGCTAAGTATGGTGATTCAAAAGGCACTATATAGTTATCAAAGAGACTGAACCACAGACAGAAACTGTCCTGTTGCAAAGAAGATTGTGGAATAAGGAACCAAGCCAGTTAAAGATCTTTACTAAGATAAAAAATAGGGATCATTATTATTATTATTATCATCATCATATAGGCTGGAGATAATTACTAAAAGAATTCAAAGAAAGAAGGCTAGAAATGCTGAGTTGCAAAATGCAAGTAGTGAAGATAAAGTCCCAGAACTGCTGAAGAAAAAAGAGGAGAGCATGGTTTTAGTGCAGGGGAAATGAATGTCACAGAAAGCAGAAATATTCCATGTCTCTGCCTTATTTTTAAAAGAACAAGTAAATTTTGTTTAGGAAAGTACTGCATACCATTTTTGAGAGTTGATAGAAAAACAGCTGAGATTAAGTAATGGAAATTTAGAGAATAATTAGATTAGATGCAGTCAGGTTGTCAGAACACTGAAGTTTGTCAAAGCAGTCACTGACCTGGAGGAATTATCCCTCACAAATTCATGAAAAAGTGCTGTTGTTCTAGCTACTCTTATGAAGGGAGGAGAACTTGGGAAGTACAGACTAATCATTCAGACTTTGTCACTCAAGAAGTAGTAGAACCAATTATGCATCTCATAGGTACCTTGAGAACAATCGAGTGAGTAAAATAACCTTGGTGGTGTTAAGGGCCATCTGAGATGGAAAAAAAATCTGCTTTTCTTCTTAAGAAATTGACCTTGGGAACAGGAAGGAGGTGGAGATAGTATTAACTCTAGATTTCACAAGCTTTCTGACACCTGCAAGTCTACAGGTGACTTTCTGACACCTGCAATTCTACAAGGGAACTGAAGCAACATGTAGAAAAACGGAAAGAGCAGGTGAAAGCTTGTATTCAAGCAGGGACACTTTACCTGGAAGTCATCAAGGGTCTGTCCAGGAATGACCTTGATTCTGTGGTTCGGTTAATGATTTCGATGAGAATTGGTGTTTAATATTTATAGATTTTTCAGTGGATGAACTTTGCAGAAAGCCTGAAAAGCAGAATTTAAAAGATCCAGATTTGGATTATGGAAGCAATTAAATTCATAAGTGTTTAAAGAACAGTAATTGCCAAAAGAGCTTTCATGAGATGCTGTTAAATAAAATCAAATATATGGGGTTTTTAAAATATATTCTACTGTTTGATGTTGGAGGCTCAGCAGTGGGTAGTGTTGTGTCCTGTATATATTAAAAAGATGTAGAAAAACTGGAAGAAATACAGAGAAGTGATTTTGGAAAGATAATATGTGTGGAAACAGGACCTTTGAGGAAAGTTGAGGAAGTTGAGTTTATTTGGCTAGCAAAGAGAAAATTATATGGGTACCCATGAGTTTCATGAGAACTTTTATGACAAAAATTACAATTGGAATTGAAACTGTGATCATTTACTTCTTATGAGTGAGCAAAGAGTAGGAAGGAAAGTTTTTTTAATTTTTTAATTTACAGCAAATGTACTTAATCTTTGAAACACTTGTTAATCTTTTTCCTCGTTTGTTGAAGAGGGAAGCAGACACTCAGTAGGTCTAGGATCTCCCTTGAGAGGGGAGTTCTAAAGAAACTGCCATTGTAAACCACAGAGACACAAATGCCATAGTAAAAGCAGAGAGCCTTCATACAAGATTGCTTTTCCACTTTTCCTTCAGTTACTTGAAGAGGCGCTGATGTTGCTCATATTCCACTTTTTGGAGTGTTTTGAAGAGAGATGAAGTCATATGTCATTACTCAACCGCTTGAAGTTTGTGTAACCCCTTCAAAGTAATTTTTTACCTTGCCATGTTGGAAACCAAAGTTGTTTACACAAAGCGCAAATCCCTGGATTAGTTTTCATATGAGCCTTCTTAAAAGTATACTATAAAATCAAGCTGAAGAGTCTGGGTCTGAGAAAAAGATTAATAAAGGAGTGCACAGTGAACTCTGGGGAAGTGATAGTTCTATAAATAATTAATAGCTAAAAGCCGTTTCAAAAAGATTGGTGCCCTGCTGAGGTCAGTATTAAAGTAGGTGCTGGGACTTTCAAAAGCTCTTAAAGTCACCCTTCAAGATTTGTTTAGGTTTCTGTCTTTCTGGAGTTGAGTGCACTTTATCATAAAGAAGTTGCCGATAGCAAATATTGTGAAGATTTGCTTTCTGGTGGTAATGTGACACTATTCACTGGGCAGCTATCAACCACAGCAGAGTGTTTACAGATATCCTGAGATATGAAGCACTTTTAAGGAAATTCTTTTTGCAAGTGTTAGCCCCATGAAACTCAAACATACTTTACTGAGAGTATTTACACGTAGGAGAGCATTTTAAGGAATAGTTGCATACATCTCTGGTAACGTTTTGAGATAGCTGTATGTGCTTTAGATCCATCTTCTATATGTAGATACACATATAAATGCAGATTGCTTTGCTTAGTTTTATATATTCTGTTCTCACATCTCACATCTCCTTTTTTTTTCCCCTGAGAATCGCAGTACTGGAGCTATATTTGATAGTGATAGATAAACCTGAATATATTGTTGCCATAAATGCAGGCTAGAGGGCCTGAAATGAAATGTTTTTCCAATTAATAGTGGGAGACTGTCCTGTTTTTTTTTTAAAAAAAGTTTGCAGTCAAAGCAGAAGAGAACAAGAGAGGGGAACTCTCTCTCACCCTTACTTAACAGGAGGTGGCATTTAGGGCTTGGAGGTGTGAGGGAAAGTATTTTCTTAAAGTTCATATCCAGTTGAGGCAGATTCAGGGTTAGAATCATGATCCCCTTAATCCCTGCCTGGAATGGCCCTGTCAAAAGATAGCAAATGGGCATTACTGTAAAATAGTATCTATTTCACCTTCCAGAATAGACACAAATAATTTATATGATTAGGTTGTCCTGGCAAATCTATTTTGCAGTTAAATTGCTTAAAATATTTCTTGTTTTTTATAAGAGCTTACCTTAAGCAGCATTCATGACGTTTGTTTTAAAATAATAGTCAACACTTTGGTTTAATTAAGTAGATAAAACCCTTGGGCTTCAATGTGAGTCTATACCCAAAAGAAACCACAATGATCTGATTCTAGTTATCTCAGGCTTGTAGATCTTTAAAACTTAGGCAGTAATAAATTATTAATTGTAATAGAATGGGGTGTGTGTGTTGCATTTGTATGTGTGTAGAGTCATTTGTTACAACATGAAGGACCCAATTGGAAATTGTCTGACTGCACTTATTTTATATTTTACTTTTAAGACTCGTTATTATGTTTACACGTAATGTTGTCTCTCAGCTTGTCCAAATAAAACCAGTCCAAGGATGGAATATAAAATCAATCTTCATATCTCTTTGTTTTTTAATCCAAGTTTTAAGGATTGTGGAAGAATGCAGATTGCAGGTCATACATACAGCTCTCTGTTATCTCATGTACCTCATGTACACAGGCCCTTTGTGTGGAGGAGAGAAAGTGAAGAGTAAATAGCTGTAAATTATTTTGCTACAAGCAGCTCAAATGCATTAATAGTTCATAAATAAAAATGAAATATTTTTCTTTAAGTAATTCAAAGACCATATGGTACATGTCTAGAATCACCTAAGTGGTTAATTGCATGTTAAATTCCTTTCCTCTTCCCGACCGTAAACAACTGCAACAATATTTACATTCCCTGCCTTGCTAGATTTATTTATCATTTTATAATAAAAACACAGAAGTGTTATAAATTGAATTTGTAAGCTCTTGCTTGACTTGCTTTCTAAAAAGTCAGTGATGTCTCTGAGTTGGTTTACTTTGTGCACTCTCCCACTCCTAACACAGAAACGCACGATTCTGAGAAACCTAAGAGTCTTGATGTTAAGCAAGTTAGGGGTACAGCACAAGATGTGGTTGCTTGAAATTAGCTTTCTGCCATTCTAAACAAGATTAGAAACTGCAGCAAAGGAAGTGGTTTTAAAGCTCTTTATTGGATTTTTTTTTTTTTTTGCATTATTGTGAAACTCCAGAATGATGATGACATAATTCTATAAAAATTGGAGGGGCCCAGACCAAAACTACAGCAAGTAAGTTGACCGAGCAGGCTGGTGCTTACCTACAGAGAGAGTTGTTTCTGACAGTCAGTGAGCACCCTGGCTTTTCCCCACAGGTAACTACTGGTACAGTTTGCAGCCTTTGCACTCCAAAACTCATTACACTGTTTCTTCAAGTTAGAATGAATTGAGGATATCTTCAAAGCAGGCTGGAAGCTTATGCAAGAAACTAATATAATAAGGAAAAGAAATTCGATGATTTGCTTCAGAACAAGAGTGAATTCTTTAAGCTGCAAAGCATGTGTGAAGGTCCTTTTCTTCTTTGGTAAAATAAACAAGCAATTTAAACAGAAAAGTGGGAGAATAAATTCTGCTGTGTGACGGTTTGGTCTCCCCGAAATAGGTGCATCCAGGGGCAGAGCTTGAGCTTCAGAGCTTGGCAGCCACAGCCCAAGCTTCTGCCAGCAGCGCTGGGCTGCTCCCCCCATTACTGTGCAGGGGCAGGAAATGATGGAGTCTTACCAGGGAGCTTCTCAGCTTGTCTTACTGCAGGCTCAATTCCTATGGGAAAGGGAGCATAGAAGAGAAGGGCATTTAATTCAAGTAGATGAGTACACTTAGTCTGGGAGTTGCTGTAATGAATGAACGAGACTGAAATTTTCTGTACGTGATGACTAGATGCTGTTGCAGTTCTGTGCTGTGGAATCTCTTGAGTATCTTCCTTGGATTTTGAGAAGAGTGGTCCTGAGCTTCCATCTGGGACAGAATATTGTTGTGAAGAGCGTAAAAATGCAAAGTGGAGTCAAAGGAAAAAAGTGAGACCAGATCTCCTGGTTGTCAGATAATAGTTCTTTCTTTTGCTAAGAGCACTATTTTAAAATGAAGCTAAGTATATCAGAAGAGGAAGCTTGCTAGGCTAAACGTGGAGCAGCCCTTCGGTCTGCACCCTTCAGCAAACTCTACCATTTTTCTGTGCTGAAAAGGGGCCTCATAGTTCTTGACCTGTAACCTGCAGCTCTTTACATTCCATCTCCAGCTCCTGCTGTACGAGCAGCTGACACAGCGCCAAGAAAACATCGCCTGTGCTAACTTACAATGTGCTCACTTGCTTGCCAGGGCAGTGTTATCCTGGAGTTCCACTAGCCCTGATAAGCCTTGGTCTCAGCAGAGGGAAATAGATGGTACTGATTTCCATGCTACTTGCTACTTTCTGGCTCCTGAGTTATCAGAGCCTGGAGCTTATTGATGACTCTCAAGAGTTTTCCAGCCATGCTGGTAGCTAACTTCAAGGGCATTAGGAGCAATAATACCAAGAGAGTGCCAGACCCAGGGGTTCTCCACCCAGTAGCCTGTGAAGGAGATAGTTGGCTGCTCCTCTATTGGGTTTCCTGCCAGAATAAGAATTTAATTAAGAAGGGGGAGGGCACCAAATATCAAATATTGTTCCTCGTGGAAACTGTTCAACAACTTGCTCATTGGTGTAATTACTGTAGCGCACATTTTGTAATTAGAAGGCTTAAATGACGAAAATACTTTTCTTAATTTAGTGTTAGCTCTTTTCAGGTTCTCACTTGTGTTTTCTGTCTTAAGATTCAAAGCAAAATGGACTTAAGTATACTTTGAAGTAACTGGAGTTACAGAAGAAACTGTTGGCAGAGCATTTTGAAAAGTGGTCAAGAATTTCTGTAGGGTTCTTTTTCCTTTCAAGAAGATGTACTGGGATTTTGTGGCACTGATTCCATGTAATTAGTGGAGCTCCATGAAACAGTGCTTACCCACACTCAAACAAAAGCTAGATTAGTACACATTAAGCTACGTGTGGAGGTTTTTTCAGCTTTATCTGTTTAGAATCACATCTAAATTTTTATATCAGATTATTTTTGTGATAATTTTAACAGTTCTAAATTTAGAATTCAAACAATTGAATCCTGAATTAGTTTATGTAGTGTTCAGAACAGTTTAGCTTAACTGATTCTGCCATATTGTTGCAGTGAAGGAAGTGGCTTAACTTTTAAATAGAAGATGTAAGTTGTAGTAAATTACTCAAATTTCTCCTAGAGCTGAGTAGTCCTATCCTCTCCAAAGATAACAGGATAAATACTTCTGTCCTCTGACTACAAAGGAAGCACGTGTGACTAGTTTGGGCAAGACACCTAGGTTAAGGGAGTAGCTAAAGTAAAATGAACTGAATCTTACCCCAAGAATGTATCTTGCAAGGACTTTTACAAAAATTCCTGATAATGTGGAAGAATGCAGAAGTATCAGTGAGGGGGTTTTGTTTCATACAAGATGGGATGGAAAGCCATTGCACATGGAATTTTGGAAATATTTCAGACATGGTTATGAGAGAAGATGGATAATGGTGGAAAAAAAAGGCCTCTTTAATAACTGCAGTGGATCAGCCGTACACCTTTATTTCAGTCTGTTGTGTTGGATGAAAAGCAGGCATGAACATGACCTGTGGATGCTATATTATCATAACCCATGGGCTATGCTGTAAAATGCACTGTTTTATAAACTCCTGGAATGGGTTCATGGAACTTTTTGAAGTAGGAGATTACTCAGAGTCTTCATTAACTTTCTAGCTGCTTACCAAAAATCTGACATTGAATAAGGACAGTGCCCTGGTTCTACAGGTCTAGCCTTTACCCTTTTCGAAAGGGAGAATGATATGTCTCTTTTAATTTTTTTATTTATTTTATTTAAATATGGAAAAAAACATTCAGTATTGGAAATAACACAAGAAATTAAGTCATTTTGCATCTATAACTAATTTTATTGAAGTGGAATTTTATGTGAAAAGGTGAACCATTTAGTTTTAAATATTTTTAGTGTTTATTTTTCATTGATCATAGGACTTCTTAAAGCAGTATCAGCATATATATATTCTTGGGCTTTTTGACTGTTTTTGTTGTGATCATAATTGCATCTGTATAAAGTAGGAAGATTTTTTTAAATGCAAGCAGGTAGCTCTTTGTGAATTTGGATGTGTCTTAATGTTTAGAATTTTTGTTTACAGGTACCAAAGTCCAGTTTTAGAAAGTGAATTACTAGGATAGCCTAGAATCAGAAAATGCACTTGAGTAATGTCATGGGTAATGGGTAATGGTGAAATATTGAAGATTGGGAGTTCCTAATCAGAAACTTTGGATGAGGACTGACAACAAAATAGTGACAGGGAATGATGACATGCTAGAGTTATTCATACTTTAGACTGGGGAAAAATCTGTACTGGTTAAAAAAAAGAAAATAAATTAAAAATAAGTTTCAAACTTTATTAGAGAATAGCGGTGTTTGTAGTTGCATTTCCTTGAATTGCTGTTTGCAGTGTGAAAACAATCTTAGTTGCAGTTTGCCTTTGAGAATGGTAGTCATCTCACATAGCTTGAGCTATCTGAAAGTGTGTTCCTTATGTATTGCAGTGAAGGAAAAGAGAGTCAGCTATACCTTATCTGTCTTACACACTCATCCTCTATTTTAGTTTCCTTTTTTGGATGCTGTCCTGTTGCTAATGGATCTTTGAATTTTCAACTTCATATCTGAGAGCCTCCCTAAATGGAGGGAGAGAGATAAGCAGTGCCTTTCCTTGGTCTCTTTATGTCCTTTCCTTTTCTCTTTGGAAAGGAAGCAATGTGAAGTTTCCTACTTAAGTGTATTAGCAAAGACGAGGTCAAACAAAACATCTTCTATTTGAACAGAAGGTGCTGGGGCCTGCTTTAGGTGCAGACTCTGAATCATGCTTTTGGTCTTGGACAGGTTGTTGAGAAGATGTTATTTTCTCCTTGCTTACTTGGGATAGACAGTTTCAACAGACCTG
>VZTM01001472.1:931-28736 GCA_013400555.1 Jacana jacana | reverse complement strand
CAGAAGGTGCACCTATACAAAAAGGAAGGAGAGCATACTAAGGAGGAATCTAGAAGTGATACTAAGGAAGAACATAGAAACCTTGCTTAGGCAACAGGGAGGGTGTTAGGAAAACCAAACTTCAGCTAGAATTGAAACTAGCAAGTGAGCTAGAGTTGGACCTGGCAAGGGACATCAAAATCAACAAGAAGAGTTTCTACAGTCATATTAGCAGTAAACAGGGATAACGTGGACTTACTGCTAAATGGCTGCTTCTAAGTAGTAACAACAGTTGCAGATAAGGCTATAATTCACTGCCCCACTCTTCACTGCCCAAGTCTCCAATGTGTTTGACTAGACATACAGGATTGAAAGAGGACAGTTCCTACCAGCAGTGGGAGAGGATCAGGTTGGAGTTCTTTTGAGAAAGCTTGTTGTGTACGAGTCCACAGGACCAGATGGGAGGAATCCAGAGGTGCTGAGTAAACTTGTTAATGAAATGGCCTTATTGTGGCCAGTGAACTGACCTTTCTCAATTGTCTTTGAGAGGTCATGAAGATCAAGAAAGGTACCCAGTGACAGAAGAGAGACAAAAGTCATATCCATCTTCAAGCACATCAAGAAAGGCAACACAAGGAACTATAGGCTGTCCATTCTTAGTTCAGTACCTGGGAAAATAATTGAGTGATCTTGGAAGCAATTTATGGAAGAAAGTTAGTGGGAATAACCAACAGGAATTTACAAAGGTACATCATGTTTTACCGACTTGATTAACCTCTATTGGTGAAATGAGTAGGTGGCAGAGGGCGTAGTGAGTGCCATCTACAATGATCTTAGCAAGGGTTACAAAACAACTTCTCTCATATCCAAGTTGGGACATCAAACAGTTTAAAAGAGTGAATTATAGGGTGAAAAATTGGTTGGATCAGACCACCCAAAAACTTATTGGATCACACAACCCAAAAGGTAATAACCATGGTTACTGCTGTGCTTGGAAAGTGCAGTTCCTCTGTGATCTATACTGGCACTGTTTCATAACTTCACCAGTGACCTGGAGGAGGAGACACTCATCAATTTTGCAGGCCTAGGAACCTGGAGATACTAGAAACCGGGACAACAGCACCTGATTAATTTCTGCCACAAGTGTAAAACCTGAACCTGGGAAGAAATTACACTCCTGCATCAGTATAGGCTGGGGACTGCTACATAGCCACTCTGGAAGAGAGCTGGGGGGTTTGTTGGACAATAAGCTACACCAGCATCATAAGTGTGTCCTGACGGTAATGAGGACTAACAGCATAAATGGATTCATGATCCTCCTAACCAGGAGCATAGCCAGTAGATCAAGGGAAGTTATTATTTCCCTTTAATTAGCATTTGCTAGACCAGTTTTGTGCTCTCCAGTACAAGACAGACATTGAAAAAATGGATCAAATTCAGTGGAGGGCTTATGAGATGCTTGGAGGCTAGAGCACTTGGCCTGTGAGGAGGGGCTGAGGGGCTGTAGCTTGTTCACCCTGGAGAAGGGTCCTCTAAGGGGACCTACCAGCAGCCCTCCTATATCTACAATGAGGTTGCAGACAAAGTGTAGCCAAGCTCTTTATGGAGATGTACAACAGGATCGTAAGAGTTAACACTCATAAACTGGTATAGGGAAGGCTTTGACTTGACAAAAGTTGTTTTTTTGTTTTTTGGGGTTTTTTTATCCTAGGAAAATATTTAATCTTTGGAGCAAGTTGCCCAAAGAGGTTGTGGGATGCTCCTAGAGAAGATATATTCAAGTCTAAATTCCTGCTTAAGGTTGATTTCTTAGTTGCTTGGTTTAAAGTCAGCATTGAGACAGCTTTAAGCAGTATTTCAGAATAAGTGACCTTGGCAGGTCCTTTCCAACCTGAATGGTCCTATGATTTTTGATTTTCAAAAGTTAGGCTTGCAAAGTCTAATTAAGATAACTGTTAATCTTTACATGTTGTTGACTTGTTGGGCAGATCACATGTACAAAATCTGCAGGATCTGTTCCACTTTGCCTAAGTGCAAGCATACATTTGAGAAAAGAGGTGAAGAAAAATCAAATCCTAAGGGCAATAATTTGGTGGCCTTTCCTACCTGCTTCTCTGTGCTTTATCGTTCCACTACCATATGCTAACATTGCATTTCCTCACCTCAAAGAAAAATTAATATATTTTGTGGACTTCTGAGGTGCTGAAGATTTTCTCAGAAGCTCAGGAAAAAGAAGCTCTTTAGCACAGATGGGTCTGTAATTGTGATGTGTTGGAAGAATTCATTGTTAAATGATCGTCTGACTAGGACTCGGTCATACACGCCCTATGATGAGGGGTAGGATTGAAATTAGTACATTACCCTGAAATATAAATTATGTAAGAGCAGAGGCTGGCTCAGGTGCCAGCTGGGTCAGATAGATTACACTTGATTAACCACCTGGGTCAGGTATCCTGGTACAGATCTGTTCATAGCTTCAATCCATATGAGTAGAAGTTGAATTCACAGCAGAGTGGGGATCTTATGTTGTAGTGTCCTTGTCATTGTCCGTTTAATTCAGACCTATAGCATTACATTATTATGATTCATGTCATTTATGCTGGAAAACACAGGTATGTGATTTAGTTTGGTGTTTATTAGGAAAAACCTCAGCCACGTGGCTAGAAGCAATGTGATGTTCAGTAGCCCTTTGCTACCTGGACCTTGAAACAACTAAGTTTAGTAGTAAAATGAGGGATGGAAAACCACTGATGAAGTTGTTGCCTCATCCAAATTCTTGAATAAAATGGCCACTTGCTTAGAGGTGTTTGCATTGCCCCACTCCACAATTTTAGGTTTGTGGGTGTAAAACCATAAAATGTCCAAATGCTACAGAAGCTTTTTATGGCCTACCAGCAGTTCTATGTCAAGACTGAACTAGCCACCTCACATAGTTAGTGCATACATGCAAATATCTGAGGATTTGACTTTCAGTGGGAAATCCTACCATATCTTTGTATGTAGTAGAAATACTTCAGGTTCTAGGGGCAGCACAAAGGAAAAGCATTGTTCAAGAATCCAAATCCAGGTGGCTCTTCTCAAGTCAATTTGGCACTTCAGAACAGCAGCAACTTTTACTGCTTTGACATTACTCTTTTTTTTTAGACATGTATGTCTGTCATGCAAAAGAAGTTGCTGGGTTCTCAGACTCATGAAGCTTTTAGAGTTTTCGCCATCCATTAAATCTCTACATAATAAGTGAGATGTAAGTGCTAAGTTTGGATCATGGTACCAAACATAACTGATAGTAGCCCTGCAGCTATCCACTGATTTTAGCTAAATTTAAAACTTTCATTCATAAATACAGATTAAAAGGACATACCGCGTGGCTATGGTCCCGGCACACAAATGAATGCTGTGCACACATGCACACACAATTAAAAGCTAACCTCTAACGCAGGGAAGTTATATACTCAGAATACTCTAAAGACTCACTGGCACAGTCCCTGTGATTGTAGAGCTGCCATAGTGTTTTATCCAGCCACTCCAGAGGAATCTTAAATGTATGTGGAAAATGTCTGCCTACACCTAGCATTCTGACTGCATCCACTAAATGAAAATGAGGATATTCAGTCTTAAACAAAGCATTTTTTTATTTTTATAAAGAAATCAAAACCAGTTGCAATTAAATAGCAAACAAAGGAAGAACTGGAATTCATAAAACATCAGGGGCAATATTTAAAGCAACCAAACTAAAATCAGTTCAGTATTTCTCTGCTGTATTTATATACAAGTGTACTTATTTTTAAAGTACCCTAACACTTAATTTTGCTTTCAGTTGTATATTTTTATTTGGATTACATATGGTATTGTGATAGGATGTTTCAGAAAGCTGTAAAGTGTTCTTGCCTGTAAAAGCAATGTCCTTTCTTGTTAATGCCAAGAATGCTGTTCCCAAAACGCTCATTCACTGCTCAAGACACTGTAGCTGCTAATGAGGAAAACACTGCAAGTACCTCATTCAAATGTTTTCTTTTGTTTATCTATAGGGAGTTTACTCTGTAATAGTGAAGAATCCCTGTGTATCAATGAGTCTGAAAGTACTCATATTCTGCCAAGAATAAAGTTGTAAAGCTTTGTGTGCCAACACTTTAAATTAATCTAAAATAATGCAAAGGGGACTTTGTCATCTAGGAAGGCTTTTTAAAGCCTCATCACTATTGTTCCAATTAATAAAAATATTCCATATCATTCACATGGCTGCCTGCCTCTATTGCCAATTGTAGTTTCGATGGATGATGTTCCTCTGAGGACGTATGTGGGAACCAATAGCAGGGATGATATCGGCATGCAACAAAATATACCAGTAGCTTTGCAGCACAGTGCTAGTTTCCTAGGCAGCTCTGCTTACTCACAACCTTCTTTCCTAAGCATCACTTAGTGCCCAATGCTAATCAGTCCCTTTAGATGGCTTTCACAAAGTAGATAGTGCATTAATTCAGCATACAAATTGAGAGACTACCTTTGATGGTGAAACAAGATTAATATACCCATGCTCACATTTCAGTTTCATACATAAAACATAAATAATGCAGTAACCCTCCCCAGCATTACAGACAGCTTCACATTTTCTCTATTGAATAGTGTTTAAAGTCTACATCTATCGCAAACTAATATAGAAAAAAAAAAAGAGAAGAAGACCATAAACAAAATATCATGCCTGCCAAAATACTTTCTTTATGTTCTCATCCACAGGGGCCTTAGTCACAGTTCTGGCCCAGGATTTCCTCATGAGATGCTGTTTAAGAGCTTTTAAAAAAAACACAATGCCATTCCCATGATATACGCAGATTTAAAATTTGCGTTTCTGTATGGCCAAGGCTGCTGTGTTTTGTTATATATGTGAAATCAATAGATTGCCCAGGCCTCCATTTTTTACAGGGGATACTGCATCATTAAGTACTGAAAGAATATAATGTAACTATTCAAACTGCTTAAAATATTTCATAGCCATAAATTATTATCCAAAAATATTTTTCAAGTAGATAAAAAGAGTTGTCAATTCTGCATACTGAATGCCTCATAAGGGGCTCATTTATGGTTGAAAACTGAATAAAAGCAGTAAATTAAGAACAGACGTAACCATAGAGAAGCTGTAATCCACAGCAGATTTCCTTGGTGAATGAAGTATTGTTGTGTGGATTTATCCTCCTTGCTTGTACAGTTAACCAGTCACATCTGTGGCCAAAGTGCTGTCTGTGCACACAGACAAGTTGGGTTCAGTAACCCCACGGAGGTAAGCACATGCTGGTTTACACTGTATTGATAAAGTGCAAAATAAACTTCACCGGCTGTTTCATTGGGGCATGCTATTCTGAAGGGCAGATATAATATTGAAACTGAATTCCTGTGACTTGGAGACATAAAAATGCTAGGACATTTGAAGAACTGGAAGCAACAGCACGTTTCTCCTAGATTTTATATTAGTATTGCAGGCCTTGTTTTATGGCAAGTTACGACAGACTGTCGCTGACTCACAGAATTAGTGTTTGTACTTCCTAAATACGATAATGAATGGGAACTGCTTGAGCTACAGTGTTTGTGAAGGGAAAGCCACTTGTTATAAATATTCATTTGACAAAATGTAAATAGTTTTATAGGAGTGTAAACTGTTGCAAGTTATTTGATTCAGTACAGTTGTCTCTTCCGTATTGTTTGTCACAAATGCACATAATGAACCAGCCAGGATGACATGTAGACTTGACAGTGAATTAGTTTAGCTTTATTGCTGTTTGTTTAACTTTGTGATTACACACCAATCAGAAAACTCATCTCCTCTGTCTTGAGAAAGCCACAGCAAGTTCCATATTTCTTATCTCTTGCCATTTCTTTGCTTGTTCCAATGCTTCAGTGTATCATTCGACACTAATTTTGATTTTACATCACGAGGTTGTATCTATTGTGAAATCACCAGCTTATCAACTGAGAACACTCAAAAAAAAAAATAAAAATTAGGTTTCCTCTTTAATTCATCCTGTAGAGAACACAGTAAATAATTATGATCATTTCAGCATCAAAAGTGAACGGTAGCACCTGCATCTTACAACAGATAACTACGAAGACTTGTAGTCTTTATAGATTCAGCCTGCCTGTGAACTGAAACAACATATGTATAAAACCAGTGTCTTGCTGGTTTGAAGTATGTGCTCATGTTAATGTGTACAGGCACAGGCTTAACCATTATTACTTCATACATTTATGTGGACAAGGGCTACTAAATTTCTTCTTATACTCGGGAAATATTAACTGCCTTTAGAGGTCTGATCCTTAACTTGAACTGAGTGAAACAGAATTTGTGTCCCTTTAAAGTAATTGTGAACTATGAAGGTAGTATATATTACGTTTGATTTTGCTCCTAACATAATTTAAAGTTGAAAATCATCTCTGTGATTTGGTACTGAGCAAAGAGGTCCCAACTGTATGCCAGCTACAGTCATTAATACAATAGCCAGTTTGGCTCAGAGGCAGTTTTGTTGTTTTATTTCTGTGGTCAGGGTTCTTTTATATCTATTGTTTCCATCTAGAATGTGTTTTCTTGGAAAAAAAAAACAAAACAAAACCAAATCTGTTCCTTTAGAAGGTAAAGTGAATAAAGTGTATTGTCTCTAAGTTTTGTCCTGAAATCTTTTCTGGGAAGTTTAAAATCTGAAGGAAATAGTTAGACTGCTATTTTAAGGTCCGTTCCAAAGACTTCAGCGAGTTTCTATCCCCTTAGAGACTGCTAGGAAAATAAAAGATTATGGGTTTTTAACAAGATTTTTTTTTTAATGTTTACTGAAATTTATCTAAAAAACATTACCATGAAAAATTTAGAGCAGGAAACTTATTCGTTACTCTGAAAGGTAATTTTTTTGAAATAGTTGCAGATTCATTTAGAGTTATCAAATTTAGAAGGATTTGGAAATGGTGTAGTTTCTTTTTTTCATTTAGTAAGATTTCTTTCTTAAAGAGGTCAGCAGGACTTTTCTGAAGGGATTTAATTAAAGTTAGCAAGTAATTTTGTGTTCTGCAGCATGTTACATATTGTGAAAAGGTTATGGATTCACCCAAAGCAGCACATCAACAGTGTAAAGGTGATAGGTGAAATTCTTTTTGTTGCAAGTGCTGAGATATAATCATTTAAAAGGTCAATTGTGCTCAAGAAGAGCATTTATTTAAGTAACTTGTTTTGGGATAGGCTGCATTTTTAAAGGTTAAAATAGTATCTTGCTGACCAACATGATCAGTGAGAAGCAATTTTTTGTTTCTTTTAAAAAATTACTTCATGTTACTTCACTGTTTAGATTATTTATTAATATCTTTTGCAACACATCATTGATTTGAAAGTTCAAAATACTAAAATTTGCCACAGAATTACTAAAACTTGATACATAGAAGCTTTGAGATCTAGAATTTTTTTATATTGCTATGTACATTGCTATGGTAGTAAAGCTTTAACAATTCTAAGCTTAAAAATACAGAACACAAGATTTATCACAGTGCAATGTGTTACTTTGTGCATAAACAGTTTTTTCTGATAGGAAATGATTTGGGAGTGAAATAGATTATGTAGCTAGAAAAAAAAGTAAATTGTATTTTAAATCATAATGTGAAAGACCATGAGATTGGAGAGAAATATTAGGGAGCTGAGAAAGAAGCTTTTGTTTAAAACAATTAGTTCATGCAAAGGCGTTCATATGCAGGGAAAACCACGTTGTATGTTTAGAAGAGTTTTTCCCTTTTCTTTAGAAACGTTTCAAATTGACATTAAATATCTTTAAGTAAGTCACAGTGTTCTTTTCACTCATGCTGCTCAATAATCTGTAGACATCAAGGAGGAAAAAGATCTTTTGTAACTGCTTTTTGCTGAATAAGATGTTACGGTCACTCTTTTCCTTGATCTTATAGATTGCCAGTACAGAGCAGCATTTTGTTCGTAATTTGTTTAGAATGCTTTTGTTAAATCGGTATCCTGTAGAAATTATACTAGCCATGAAGACAAAACTATTTTAATGAAATGGTTTTGATCACCCANGGCGGGGGGTGGGAAGTGTATGTAAGGAATTAACAGTTAAAAATGAATGACTTACATTTGTTTCGGGATAATTTTTACTCAAATAAAGTCATCCTCCTTAATTTGCCTTGCTTTCCATTTGAAAGAGGGCAAAATCTATTTCCTGGGCAATTTTGCACAGCACAGATATTAATACTTTGGGGTTTAATTGTATCCTGTGTTTAAATACACTGTGGGTGAAACCCTAGACCTCTGCTTAATTGCTGTGAGAAAATAGCCTGATTTCTCTGAGATTAGGCACACGCTTATGTATACTTTGACCCAAGAGTGCCTCCTTCAGAATTAATCTTCTAAGGTAGTGGGATTTGCTTTTGTACGTGCAGTAGACCCATTCATGACTAACGGTGCCTAATAAACCAACTTCACCCTCCAGACCTCTCTTTTGCTGTCAGAGTTTTTTCTTCAACTATTCATTTCACACATCCCTTGTCCAGTTGCTTATTAGCAAATAAACTTTAAAGCAGGCAACAGGAATAAATTTAATGATTCCTCTTAATTAGAGAGGCTTAAGGTTTGAATAATGTGCTGCGGAACTGGAAATGTAAAGAATTTCCATTTAATTGTTAGGTAAAAATATTCTGACCTTGATCCAAATATGCTGGCTGTTAGAAGACAAATTTCCTCATATTTATTTTTAAAATTTCCTCCATGCTGTACTTCAGTTGAACCATCTATTCCATAAAAGCACTTTTCCCTCTGTCATCTGCATTAGGATTGTTTCTATAAGATGTAACAAAAAGTTCTGGTTTTCAAATATTTATATTAGTCAAAGTTAGTCCTGTTTATACTTTTTGGCAACATAACTTTTTCCTTAAAAATGAAGTACTTCAGTTTAACTAAACAAAATGTGTTGAAATGGATGGTCTTATAAACTTAAGTACACTTGGCAACAGAAAAGACTAAGGCTCCAACCAGAAAACACAACTCAAGTGAGTAGCCCCTACTCATACAAATATCTCATTAACTTCAAAGAAACAGTCTGTGTGAATTGGACTTTTCAAAATCTGGCACTAAAGCACCGATCCTGACTGCAAACACTGAGACAGATGTAGAAGTTTACTTCATTTTATTAATGCCATTAAAATCAGAAGTTGTGATCATTAGCAAAGTATTCCTTTATGTGTTTTTCTACAAATAACACAAATGTTTGCAAGAGAATGTCCTAAAATTAGAAAATAAAGACATTTGTTTCAGTTTTGAGTCAGTGTTAGACAAAATCATCTTTTTATGTTTTCATAGTTCTGCAAAGCAGTTCTCTGTATTTGCATTAGAAATATTAAATCCAACATCCACATATTACATTTGTAAGAGTTAGATGAGAAGACTTTGACTTTGCTTTTTAAAATCAGTAACATTACAGTAGTGGAAATAATGATGTAGCATAAGAAGAAAATCCCAGATGAACTGATTCTTTTAATTAAATAACTGGATTTAAAATTATATGAATAAAATATTATTTAACTTCTGTAAGTTTATATTTGTTCAAGCAGACCTCACTAATTATCAGTTACTTTGATTTTTTTTGTCTGTTATTTGTCTGTCATTTTCTAAATAAGTGATCAGAAACAGACTGAAATGAAAGGAGGGTTTTTTTGTTTGGGGTTTTGTTTGGTTCGTTTTTTGTTGGTTTTTGGTTTTTTGTGGGTTTTTTTGTGGTAAACCCTCTAGCTATTGTTACGGCAATAAGCCTTGGTTGGCTGATACTGAACTACATGGTCAGGACTCTCATAAGGGAAATGCAGTCTTCATTAAGCAAGCCTTTTAACAGCAAGCCAAGCTTGATTAAAATCATATACAGATGAAATCATTTCTTTACAATTCCTTTGTAGTTTTGTGCATTCCCAATAACTCTTTAGGCTTAATAATACTTAGGAGACAGCTGGGTTACTACTTAGGATTCCGTTGTTGCTTCCAATTATTGCTCAGAAGTCAAAATACATACTATAATTTCTCTTCAGATAACTGCAAGTATATTACTGTGATATACAAATGTGAAATGGGTTGGGCAAAAGTAAACATTACAGAAGGCAAGGAATTATAGCTTGCTGTCTTATATGGAATTCCTCTGCTAAAACCTTAAGGGGCAAAAACAAACAGGAAGCGTTCCATGAGTTTTGTTATTGTTACTCTAATCAAGCTGTGATAGCATAGGGCAATCCTAAATTACTTTGTATTGTAAAACATAGCTACCACTTTGCCTGTTTAATTTATATTTGAACAGTCATTAAGAGTTTACACTTCCTAAATTTAGAGGCACAATGTAAAAAGAAGTGAACTTCACTAAAAGCTTAGGAAACTAGGAATTCTTTTTCCTGGCATCTAGTCAGAGGAAAAATATTGTTGGTAATACTAAACAACGGAAAAAAAACCAACCCTCTTAAATCCATTGGTTAATTTTATTAGCCAGAGTCCAATTAAGTAACTATAATCCTCTTGATCTTTATTACTGATGTGCATTCCTTCCATAGCATAAGTCTCTATAGGAGAGAGCTTAGGACTTCATGGATGGCAGAGGCCCATTGCAAATGACGATTCACTACTAAACAAAGCAAGAAAACAACTCAATCAAAAGGTCAAATTCCTTTCTGTGGGTGATGACGGAAGGATGATAAGGGAAAGCCTTTTTCTTTCCTTCCTTCTTTTAATGCATCCCTTCCTCAGAAAAGGCAAGTCTTTAAACTCCCCCTAATCAACAGGATCTCAGAAGTGGGTCCACCCTACCCTGCCAGCTAACAAGGCAATCGGAGATGTTAGCCACCCATTGTCAGAAATGGTAGGATGAGTTGATATAGAGCTCTTTTTTTTTCAAGTACTTGCAATATTTGATGTAGTCTTTCATTCCCAGCTTATGCATGCATTTCTTCTTCACCTTACCAGCTATTAGCTTTTGTGTACTGTTCCAGTGAAACAGCCTTAATGCTTAGGCATGAAAAGCATCATTCTGTGTTGTCTTCCCAGAAAAAGATTCTTGCAACTTACCCTGAAGACATAGAGGATTTTGTCCGTAGCTGTTACCAGATAGCATGTTCGAGCATGCAGAGTGCCTGTGTTTTTGCAAGACAACTCCCTCTATTTTCTCTTTGGTAATCCAGACACTGCATGGTTTCTATGGTGGGTCTGCACTCCATGTTCACTCACACAGACTGGCCATCCCTCTCTGAAGTAGATTAGGGATTGCACCTATACTGATTTGATTGAAGGAGTTTGTATGCAGAAGTGGTTGGATGCATATTTTTTTTATTGTGTGGAAAAATTAAAGACTCGAATCATGTACGTTTCTGTGCACTTTTCAGCAGAATCAGAAATAATGCTGTGCTAATGCATAAACTCTTGTGAATCCCCAGGGACTGCTGAAGTTGTGAACAACCCGTGACAAGTCACAGCAGAACAGAGAGCAAGTTATGAATCACTGCAGTCCTGCTGTTCAGTATTTCATGTATTTTTTCTTTCTTCCTTTCTTCCTGCTTAAAAAATATGGACATGGGTTTGCATCTACTAAGCCTATCTAATCTATATACTGCCAGAGTATACGAAAGCTATTTCACAGGCATTGCTGTTTGTGTTTACAGCCAAAGCAATCTTCTGCTGCAACATTCAATAAAAATAAACAAGTAAAATGTCAGGAATGAAAAGGAAATATTGTGGCAACTTCTTAGCTACCTAACATCAGATAACAGCGCTAAAGCCAATGGAGTTGCATCTATTCATATTTGTTGCAAGTCTGACTTAAACTTTTAAGGAATAATGCTTCTCTACAAAACATTTTTGTATATTCCATGTCACATATATATGTGTGCAACAAACTGTCTTAATCTGCAAAGATTACAATAGGGAAACTAGGCCAAGGTAGATAGCAGTAGATGGGAAGATACCAGCAGATAAAAGTAGTATGATTTTTTCAAACCATCAACATGACCTCTGTGATTCTAATTGAAAACAAAAGGAGGGGATATAACCATTCAAGTATAGCCCCTTTTTTGATGGACATTCAATTTGTCAATATATATTAATAGCTAGACTTTACAATCATAACCCAAGATTTATAACATTAAAAAAAACTACCATACTACAGAAAACAGAGAGGGTAATCGATAACTGCAAGTAGGGAGCAGAAAAAGATCATATAAAAATAGTTATCTAGCTGTTCAGTATTCAGGGAGTTTACATGTTCTGTTAAATTTTTGTTAACCCTTTTACCCATTTATTTTACTTCCTTTGTAAATTGTCATGGTTTCCCTAGATATCTAACCTATTATATCTAATAAACACCACTAGTACTTAATAACTTTTCTGAAGAACCAGTCTTCTTTTGATTGGCCTAGATTATTGAATAGATTATTGCTTATACAACTAAAACTGTACTTTTCTTTCCTTGCCGCTTATTTATTAATATATGCATAAATATTATTGATCTAAGACGATATTGTTTCATAATACCTTTCTAGCTGAGTGGTTTAAGTGATGAATATGCTTGTGTTCTAGCCCAACTCCTTCATTCATTGTCTTTTTAGGTTCTTAGTTTCATGCTTCAAAAGTATCCTGATCTTTTAGCATCCCACAATAGTGAGCCTCTTCATCAACAATAGTCCCTGAAATGAAGGTATATTGTAAATCGTCAGGCACTATAGACAATGAATACATTGGGGAAGGAGTTCTAAATCGGATTGTACTCTCACAGCCTTTCAATAAAATAATCTTTCAAGTTCACTATCAAATTCCAGTAAATTAAGCTGATCAGATCTAATTGAGATACTTTGTACAATTCAGCTTGCCTTTAACCACGCTTCAGTCTGCCATCAACAGGGCTTATCAAAACCTATGGATGTGATATTTACAAAAAACTTTTTCTGTGTATAGTGTGTCAAATTCTAATATTTCATTCCATTGCTAAAGTATTAATTGAATTGGCATCTGTTTGTTCACCTGTGAAATGTGTCTATCTCTCAGTAATATTGTTACCTTTTTTCCTTGTGTATTTATAGAAAAATAAGACTGAGTTTTATTTGCCATAGTTTTTATGGTGGGTCAGGTTAGCAGCTCATTGTTAGCTGAAACAAGACAGCACAAAGGATGTTGCCATTTTGGCGGCAGAAAATGTTAAAAAATATTATTTTGGTGACCTGATCTAGGTGTTCCTGCTCCGGCAGGGGGATTGTACTAGATGATCTTTCAAGGTCCCTTCCAATCCCTGATATTCTGTGATTCTGTGGTTCTGTAAAATCACTTTATTCAAGAACAAACAAACAAACAAACAAAACAAAACAACAAACAAAAACCCAAACAAACAAAACCAAACAAACAAAACCAAACAAAAATCTTTAATAAATAAGTCCCTTTAACAGGACTATTTCCTTGATTATAGTAAGATCCAACTTTTAATCTAATATTTGCAAGTTTCTTTTTCTACTTAGGGTGAGTGTCTATCCTGCTTTTTATCAAGTGAACCAACATTTTCAGTTTTTTCCTTTACTCCTTTTTTCACTCTTTAGTGTGCCTTCTTCCTAAATTCAGACTGTAGAGAATGTATCATGCTTTAAACCTCCTTTGGTTATCTATCCATGGAGCACACAGATCTCAAATTAGGCTTATGACATAACACTCTTTTGCTGAACGGTGGCAAAGTTACCCATGCATTTGCAGGTCTCACTACATTACAACTTGAACTGGGCTAAGGAGCTAACTCCACTATGCAGACAATATGTCGTTTGGTACTTTGGCAGAAAATTGCAAACTTGACAAATATGAATATCCACAAGGTTCCTTTTCACTTACTTAGACATTGATAAACATTACCTTTAACATCCATTTACTTTAACTACTCTATTATCTCCAGCTTAATTTCCAGTACAGAAATTTATCTGTATAACGATTTTAAAGTTCAAGTTTATATATATTTGAGATCAAAATAAAAAGCATAGGAAGATTTAAGTATTCTTGAGAAGCAAACTTGAAGAGCTGTGGTTATTTATCTGTGAAATCTTAATTTTTTAAAAGTAGGAGTATCAAATTACCTGTTGAAAATAAATACATTGAAACAACTTGTAATTACATGCCTATTTTGTCTGCATTTGGATAAAACATTAGTGTCTGGTTTTTTTCCTCCAGGACTGTATAAATCCAAACCAAATGCCATCCTGGACAAACAGCATCCAAATGTCCTTAAAAGTAAAAGAGACAAAATAAGGCACAGTCTGGCCATGTTGATTTTACCATTTGTTTCAAGTTATTTGCTTACAATTATCATAATAATTGAAAGGTTACCAGAAAGAGTGTGGAAGACAGAGACAAGTACAGAAGTGGTCCAAGTCAGAGCAATGTGAATACTCCTGCACCACCTCTCTAGCTGATATGGGAAGAAGATCAATTTCCCTGGAATGATGCAAAGTGTAGCACAGTGATTTGAAACTGCACACATTAATTTAAAAGAAAAGACATTAATTAAACAGTACAGTTCATAATAGTCCTTATTCCATTTTTTTCACCTTTTTCATAGTTAAAAATACATGTATTGTTTTTAATAATGTACTGATAACCCCGGTAGTATAATATGAGGTTCTTTATTTATAATGTAGCTCATCATTTGTATGTGTTGTCTATATTAGTAAGTATTGCTTCTCATTTGGCTGTAAGTGGTATTCCTTTAAGTTTCCCGAACAAAAGCTTCCAGCAAAGCTGGTGAACAGTTTTCTGGAATTTTGTAACTTGTGCATCTGTTTGGACTCCAAAAATTTGAAGTCTACACTCAAATCTGTCTTTAACAATCTAGTAGAGATAGGTGCCCATAACATTTAGAGTCACTCAAGTACTCAGTATTATCATACTATTCAACTTTAATTATGGAACAAACAAATTCCAAAGTAGTGTTACAGAGAAGCAAGAGGTGAAATTATCTAGGATCACAGACCACAAGGTCTCCACCAGTGTGAGTGAAATGATACCATGAGTCTCCAGGATGTGAGGAAACAGGCTCGTGCTTTTTCCTCTGCCAGGGTGGTGCAGCTCTGAAAGGGAATTAGATACCAAATCTCAGAGCCCCACACAATTGCAGATATTTTCTTATTAAAGAACATTAAAAATAACCCTTGGAATAGCAGGCACTACCAAAATGCCTGGATATATGGGGTGTTGAAGGGAAACAAAAAGGGGAAAAAGGAAACAAATTGGTGACCTACTTGAGCATCAGGATGAAAACAGCCTCCTTCAATTCCTATTTCCACATCATGGAGGAAAATAGTATCAAGAGAAAAATCAGATAAACAGCCTGCACGTCTGAGCTTTTGCACTAAGAAGGGTAGCTAGATTTGCACTGAGATGTTATCTGGGGTTTTTTTTATGAATGTGTTTGCTGCAATGATCTTAGTAAGTTTTCAGGAGGATGTTCTACAAACTTCTGTTTTATAATACAAGGGTAAAGCTTCTTAGTAACTACTTTGTGTTAAGGTTTTCCAAGTAATTTCTCCTTACAGCACATCAAGACTATTTTCTGTTATGGTTAGATTTTATAATTCTTTGGGGAGCAGTGCACATTATCAGTAAAATGTTTGTGTTTAAGAACAGGAGTTAAATCCTTTCCTGGCCAATAATCTGAAGCATATACTCAGACTTCCCGCTACTTTTAATCACTTTCCTTTTAGAACTTTAGCAAGTGGCATCCCCTGTTCCAGCCTCTTTATTAATGGCCAGTTGTAAATGACTTTAGCAAATGGAGCACCATTTGTCACACTGTAACAAGTGACGCACTGTACTGTATTTCTAGCCCTACCACTTAATTTAAGCATTGAGATTTATAGCTTGTCATCATCCTTTCTATCTTTCTGTTCCTCCTTTGTGCCTTCCCAAGTGCTAAAACAGGTTGTTAGGAAAGGGGTTTATAAGTAAAAGCAAAGACATTTCTACCTTGGCTCAGAGCACTGAAAAACACTCATTCGACTCTTTCACCTGTATAGTGAATTCTCCTGGTGGTTCTTCTTCTTCTATTTAATTACTTCTCCACATTTAACTGATATTTGATGAAAAGATCCCCCTATTATACAATTTCTCTCAAAATAATCCCACTGTAATTCCATTGCAGTCACCTGTGTATACACTATGTTTGTTTATTACTTTGAAACACACATATGGTACAGACAGCAGCCAAGTTGTATTGCAAATTAAAAACTTTTATTTGAACTTGAAATTAGTTCTTTCTTCAGTGTGCTATGCTCTGTGCCATCAGCAAATTTCCCTGGGCCACAAATTTGTAGCCCATTCCTCTGTCTAGGCTATATAGATTTTTATATAGATTACAGATTCTGTCTGTAATTTATATACTGCCACATGGAAAGTGGCAGACATCCAAGAAGTGACCCCACCGGTTTAAAGCTCCTATGAATCAAACATCTGTTCTGTGTTTGTGTGCATTTGCTTGTTTGTTTACTTAAGAGCACTGAGCATTGGCCTTGCACATGCTTACCCTGTCTCTTCTAACAGAGCGGCTAGGTCATTGGGTTTTACTTTTAATTATAGTAGATAGCAGATTTCTTTTTCCTGTCATCCTTGTACTGTTAGCAATCAACTGCTCATTTCCCTCCAAATTGGTGAGACCACAGACATCCTGGTCAAAACTATGAATGGACATGATGCTTCTGAAGCAAACATTACATGTGCAGCAGCATGTCAATTTAGTACTCCCAAACTGCAAACATTTGGCCAGTTTTGCTACTGCCCAACATCTTGTGAAGTAATTTAGAATCATAGAATCATAGAATCATTTAGGTTGGAAGAGACCCTTGGGAACATCAAGTCCAACCATCAGCCCTACTACTCTACAAGTTCTCCCCTACACCACATCCCTCAACACCACATCTAATCTACTCTTAAACACAGTCAGGGATGGGGACTCCACCACCTCCCTGGGCAGCTGATTCCACTGACTGACCACTCTCTCTGTGAAAAATGTTTTCCTAATGTCTAGCCTAAACCTACCCTGCTGCAGCTTGCAGCCATTCCCTCTTGTTCTGTCGCTCATTGCCCGTGAGAAGAGACCAGCACCAACCTCTCTACAATGCCCTTTCAAGCAGTTGTAGAGAGTGATGAGGTCTCCCCTCAACCTCCTCTTCCTCAGACTAAACAACCCCAACTCCCTCAATCGATCCTCATAAGCCTTGTTCTCCAGGCCTCTCACCAGCTTCGTTGCCCTCCTCTGTACTCGCTCCAGCACCTCGATATCTCTCTTGTGTTGAGGTGCCCAGAACTGGACACAATACTCAAGGTGTGGCCTCACCAGTGCTGAGTACAGGGGGACAATCACCTCCCTACTTCTGCTGGTCACACCATTCTTTATGCAAGCCAGGATGCCATTGGCCTTCTTGGCCACCTGGGCACACTGCTGGCTCATGTTCAGCCGCCTGTCGACCAGCACCCCCAGGTCCTTTTCTGCCAGGCAGCTCTCCAGCCACACTTCCCCAGTTTCACTGATGTAAAGCTTGTGCAAAACACAAATTCAATAATACACATACAGACAGAATTTCCAAGTACTCTCATGCTAAGATTTTGCATTGTTTAGGCACAGCTGGAGCTTATCGGAGAAGGCACAGGTTAGCAAAGGATGAGGACCAGTAACGTATGTTATGCATGCTGCCTGACAGGGCAAAGGCAGCAAAGATGACAGCCCATGTCTCAGTCTTTCTCTAAGAGTTGTGTCACCCAACATGACCGGCTCTGTTTTGTGCACTGAAAGAATGCTGAAACCATTCCAGCGCTCCTTTCCTGAATCTTTGCAGCTACGAGCCTAAGCAGGGGATTGTCATGTGAAAATGGTATAAGAAGCTTTTGGAAAGTCCATATAAATAAAGTCATATGACTGTAATTTTTCAGAACAAAAGAGCTAAAGATCAAGCAAATTGTTTTTGCTAGAATTCTAGTTGCACATTTCTAAGTAAGTGTCAGCAGACAGAAGGGCAGGCAGGATCTGTCTGCTCCGTGTGCCTGGAGTAGGCTGCAACCTTGGCTGAGACTGATGAGCTCCCCATGTTTACTGAAAGGCTCTGCAAGTTTGGGAGTTGCCTGCAAGTCTTTGAGCTAGCCAACAGTTGGGCCTGAAACATTTTCAGTTTCCCACGGTGCTTAAGAAAACCTAGCTCATAAGTTGGGAATGGAACTGAGAATAGAAGAACTGGAAAACGATTCATTGACCAACTGCTCTCCAAAGTGGTCTTTAAAATTTCAGGATGAATTCCAAGCAGTGTACTAAATTTATGGGAATTAAGAAGTCACAGAGTTACTGAACAAAATTAATCAAATTCAGTTCTAGAAAAAGAAGGCAATTTTTTATTAAATTTTATGAAGCTGCACCTGTTCAAAAGCTTTGAATTTTAACCCAGTAAATCACCTTGTGTATGCCACCATTAATCCATTATTTTCTACAGCATATTCTCAAATGCTTTGCCTCCTCTGATGTGATTCCACTGCTTCATTTTGAATGTGATCCCTTCATATTATGCTGGCCAAAATCACATTTGTTTGTTTTCCCAGTGCGGTATCACATTGCAAGCCCTTATTTAATTTGCTGTTCGCTACTAGCCCTAAGTTTTTCTCTTTTTTTAGTGCTTTCCAAACACTGTCTTCCTTCCATAATATATTTGTGTTTCAGATTATTTCCCTTAAGTATTTGACTTTTTAGTTTTCATTACTGAATGTTGGTTTGCCTTGTTTTTCAGATTTTCTCTCCAGTTCTTTGTCAGCTCTTTAGGTCTCACTAAACTATTTCTTTACTATCATTTAAATAAAGCTTCATAGGTAAACACTGTGCAATTAAGTTGCATTCCCACCCTCCCCCTTTTAAATTTATTTTTAAGTAAGAAAGGGGAACACGCAAAAAAGGTTACAATGGAAAAAGGGGGAAAAGATTACAAATGGAATTAAGACCAATGCCCACAGTACTTCACTGGATATATCTAATTCCCTGTATACATATGAAGGTTAAAAGTTAGTGCAATACCTTCAAATACCCTCTGACATATCCCTAATATACTGAAATAAACATCTGCTTTCTGTTGGATGGAATATGCTGCAATAATATGGAATATTTTCTCTCTTTTCAGCCTCCACATTCTTTCTTTTTATGTACAGGAACACATTAAAAAATATTTCATAGAACAATCTCCTTCATGTTAGACAAAACACAAAAGCCAGCATTCTACCTTTTGTCAGAGCAGAGCTGCGTGTTTTAGTTAGTGACCGCATTAACTGTGCACCAGGCTAGAATGAAGCTTCAATGCCATCATGATGTTTCTTTAAGCAGTGTTTTTCCAATTTCAGACACAATTCTAAGAGTATAATCTAAGACATTCCCTCTGGAGCTGCCTCCATACACAAGCACACTTTAATAAGTGAGACCTTTGCCAGGGTCATCAGGACTGAAATGAACAACAAAAAAAATATCTTCAGCACTGCTCTTATTTAGTTAGCGGCCCAACCTTACCCTTTAAATATAGTAGGATCAACATACTGGGGCATGACCTCAAAGAGCTGTCATGTCACTTTTACTCGGCTTTTCTTTTAAAATGTTATGTAAGTTGGGGAACACAGCTGCAACGTGTGCTGTATCGTATATCTAGATTTATTTCTCTGGATTATGGGATATATCTGTGGAGTGGGTGTGTTTAATTATTTGCAGATTTATATTGGTATTTTAGGATTGAAATGGCAAAACTGAAAAATAAAAATGTCACCAGAAAATTTTTAGCAACCAAAAGCATTCACCTTATTAGTACTCGGTAGTCCTGTCCAAATCCTCATCCGTTCTTTATTACTGCCCTCAATCCACCCCAGTTTGTTTCAGACTTGGACAAGTCTTTGGCTAAACAGGAATTATTGTAACCGGATTGCCAAAGCCTTTTTCCCCATGTAAAACCATGTGTCTTCAACACCTCTACTTCCATCCTTCTTTTTTTTTTATTATTTTGAGGCTCAATCTGTTGCAGTATTACGGGCAGGAAAGTAACTATATTTTTGTGCCAGAGCTTTATTTTGTGTGTCGCTGGGAATTTTTTTTACACTGGTCTGATGTTGGAACACCAAGGCAAAAAGCTCTTTTTGTACTTTTAATCACCCCAAAATCCTGTATCTCTGTTTAACTAGGAAATAACTTGATCATATCCAGACATAAATATGACACAAATAAAACATTCTGTGATTGTTTGAAGTAGCTATAGTTCATGGTGAAAACAATTTCTTTACTAAATCTGCAAAGCTAACTTCTGAGCCAATAACTCACAACCATCCCATCCTGCTTCAGAATGGCTAAATATTAATTTAAATTTTACTGATAGTCAGTTCTTATTGTGACAGTAGGCAGGAACTGCATTTGGTAGCATGAGACAATGTTTCAGTTGTTTTAATGTTAACTGACGTTTCAAGGATAAAAGCAGGCTTCTAGATGTGGAAGAATTAATCTAAATTTCTTTTCTTTTCTTTTCTTTTTTTTTTTTTAAAGTGATACTTCTGCGTAGATATTTATTCTTTTATTTTATTAACACACGTTTTTTAAAACATTGCTGTCTAACCAATCTAACCATCTCTGGGATGATTCATAGCTCTGCATGGGAGTGGTAATGGTTGTTGTTTTCCACAGTGGATGTGAAAGGCCAGTGACATTTGTGTCTCATAGAATAAACCAAACCAGACACAAGTACAGTTTTGAACGTTCTCAGTCTGGTTTTATAAGAATGTCATATTTCACCATTTTTTTCATAGGAGGTCTTTTATCTTGAAAGTGCAGATCATCATCTCAAAACCCAATGAAAGATTGTGATTCTAAGTTTAGACCATGTTTTGTTCAGAATATGTATTTGCTTCCTTACCAATAAAGTAGCTTTTTATTTCCTCTTATAGCCAAGTTTTCACATAACGTTTGGAGTAATTTCTAATTCTAAATATGTCCATTTCTGCTTTTTGAGTGTTTTGGTGTTTTTTTCAGAGATGTCTTTTAAGATGTTTTATATAATGCTATCAAACATTGCTGAAAATGGAATAAGAATGGTTATCTCTCTTATTGGAAAAGAAAGTTATGGCTATGATTTCTTTTTTTATTTTTTAATATAAAGAATAAATCACCTTCAAATTTAGAAGCATTTGTGACATAGATTTCATTTATCATGCCTTTTACAGGGAGATGAACTAGTTCTGTTATTCACCACCTTTTGTAGTCAAAGGATCATCCAGCCCTGTTCAAAAAAGTCCATAGACTACCTTGTCTCAAACTCTTATTCAACAGCTGGGCAAGAGGAATAGTAAATAAAATTCTTAACATTTAGATTAAACTGCACTCTATGTTTTAAATAAATAAATAAATATTAATTTCATAGCAATCGTTACAAATACAGTTTCCCAACTGTTTTTGCCTGCAAGTACTGGCTGCAGTGGGAGACCAGCTTCCGATTGTGCCCACCTGTGGGTATTGACAACAGTCAGGAGCCAGGTTTTGCCTCTGCCTGCTGAGAGGCATTTGATAACAACTGGGAGGCAGCTCCCGACAATGCCTGCCTGGCACAAGCAGCAGTCCTGCAGCTCACCAGTGGTCCACAGGCTGTTGAGTTATACTGGATCAGATTAACCTCCAGAGGTCCTTTCCAGTACAGTTTTCTAAACTAGTATGATATGGCTTGCAATAAATTTCAGGGATGTCAACAGGATTTTAGGAGAGGCTTTGTTTTAGGAGATGCTAATGAGCTCTGCTGATAGATAATCTCTCTAGAGAGGAGAGAATGAATTTATTATGTCAACTGGAGGCTTTCTAGAAAAGTTGTATAAATTGAGAAGCTCTGCGAATTATCCTCTAGTAATACCCTGAGAAAGAACTGCTACCTGAGTAAGTTGTAGGTAAGTAGTAAGCAGTAAGTTCTGGAGCCTCCCACGGCTCCAGAAAAGTCTATCCATGCCCATTTCCATCATCAAAAAAAAAAAAAAAAAACAGCCCNAAAAAAAATGCTGCACCAGATCACTAGTGATGTCATGGCTCATGAAATCCTATTCAGTAATTCAGTGACTGGGATTAACTTCACAAAGTCAATCAGAGCTGAAATCAGGGCAGGGGACTGGCAGGGTGAGGGCCAGTCCAGACACTCCAGCTCTGCTCCCTTTTCAGTCTGCCATAGGTTTTGTCATGGAGCCCTTAACCCAAGCAGGAGGACAGCTTGAATTCAGTAAATGCTAATGCATTTCCTACTGTGGTGGAGCTGATAAAAGGCATGTTTGCTCTCAGTTTCCTGAAGCAAAATACATACAAATCCAGACAATTTTTAATTCTGCTTACTGTGTATTGGACTCTAAAAACGTATGTCCTTGTTGGAGGATACAGTGTTGGGTCTTGCTTCTTTTCTGAATGATAATCAGTAACAATTTTCCCTCAATTAAATGTGATCAGCCTTTTCTTTTCCAGATGCAAATGTTCTGCAAAAACTGACACAGTTGAAATAACTGGACTAAACGTTCTGCTCTAGGCCTTGGTTTCAAGACCACTAGTAAGTGTGATTCTTCTGAACATGGTCAGAGAATAATAAGCAAAGTTTATACCCAGCTCCTAAAGTTTGTCAGTGGTGCCTCTATCCTAAAAGTCACTGAAAGGTCAGGATTTATTCCACAGAATATGTGGCTCTCAGCAACTGAACATATCAGGTACTTATTCAGTTATGAGCGGGAAATATGGATAGGAAACCTTCTAATAGTGGCAAGTAATAGATAGCAGATTTCATATTGTATCCTGTGTGAGAGGGATAAACAGCAGTATTCAAAAGCAGGAATTGTGACACAAGATGGACTATTACATTTTTTCCAATGTAATTTTTTCCAATTTTTCATTTTTTCATTTCATTTTTTCATTTTTTCCAATGTTTCATTTTTTCCAATGAAACAACTTACAATGAAGGCATTAGCGACAGTGTGATATTTCTGACTAGGCCAAATAGACAGTATCTGTTATTGCAAGGTGAAAACCATAAATGGCAGAAAGATGTTCTATTTCAATAATGCTTTAGTTTTCTGTCAACTTGGACTAAACAATGTTATTCAAGATAATAAAATTATATGTACACCTACCTAAAAGTAGTCAACTGTTAGTCAACTCCTGTCTTAGAATCATAAAATCATTCATAATCATCGAGTCCAACCATCAGCCTTAGTCTACAAGTTCTCCCCTACACCATATCCCTCAACACCACATCCAATCTACTCTTAAACACAGTCAGGGATGGGGACTCCACCACTTCCCTGGGCAGCCAATTCCAGTGCCTGACCACTCTTTCTGTGAAAAATGTTTTCCTAAGGTCAAGCCTAAATCAACCCTGCTGCAGCTTGCAGCCATTCCCTCTTGTTCGCTCGCTAATTGCCCTTGAGAAGAGACGAGCACCAACCTCTCTACAATGCCCTTTCAAGCAGTTGTAGAGAGTGATGAGGTCTCCCTTCAGCCTCCTCTTCTGCAAGCTAAACAGTCCCAGCTCCCTCAATCATTCCTCATAAGATTTATTCTCAAGACCTTTCACTGGTTTTGTTGCCTGCCTCTGTACTCACTCCAGCACCTCAATATCTCTCTTGTGTTGAGGTGCCCAGAACTGGACACAATACTCAAAGTGTGGCCTCACCAGTGCTGAGTACAGGGGGACAATTACCTCCCTACTTCTGCTGGTCACACAATTTTTTTATGCAAGCCAGGATGCCATTGGCCTTCTTGGCCACCTAGGCACATTGCTGGTTCATAATCAGCCGCTTGTCAACCAACACCCCCAGGTCCTTTTCTGCCAGGCAGCTGTCTTACTGACATTGTACAGTTTAAGCGACAAATCACACAACTAGGGCTCATTGAACATTTGCATGGACAAGACAGAGCCGCCAAATTTTTGAAGCTCTGCACTTCTATTTCAAGCCAAAAGGAAGCATTGGTTTGAAGAAAAATGTTGTGTTCGAAATTGGGACTGGAAATATAATTCTTATGTAATTTATTTTACAATATCAGCTACAAATGCACAGTGGTTTAATTTCATAGTTCTGAAGAAAATCTGTTGTTCTTGACTTTCAAGTGAAAATCACAGAAGTTTGTTTTGAGATTCTAAATTATTATTTTCTTTTTAAAAAATTAATTAATCTGTTTATTTATGTTATATATTTATTTGATATGCTTCAATTTTTAAGTTTTCAGTTTTCATGATTTCCTGCAAGAATTAATGTTGTTTTCCTTTAAATTCTTACAAGTTAATTAATGAAAAGTGCTATAAAGTACATAGATGATAAAGATACATAGATATGATATATAAAGTTGCATCTTGGAAAAAGAGTAAGGTTATGAGAAAGAAAGGCTGAGAGAGATGGAACTCTTTACCCTGGAGAAGAGAAGGCTGAGGAGAGACCTTCTTAATGCTTACAAGTGTCTGAAGGATGGGTTGAAGGAGGATAGAGCCGGACTCTTTTTAGTGGTTCCCAGTGGCAGGATGAGGGACAATCAGCACAAGCTGGAACCCAGGAAGTTCTATTCAAATATGAGAAAAAACTTTATGGTGAAGGTGACAGAGCACTGGAACAGGCTGCCCAGGGAGGTTGCAGAGTCCCCTTCCCTTGAGATTTTCCAGACCTGCCTGGATGCAGTCCTGAGTAATGTGCTCTGGGCAACCCTGCTTTAGCAGGGGAGTTGGACTAGACCATCTCTAGAAGTCCCTTCCAACTCTGACACTTCTGTGATTCTGTGACTGACACCAAGGACTTACATAGTCATTAACAACTGAAATTGATATGAAGCCCAGGGGTGTCTGAGATTCTCTAAAGATTAGGAAGGCTCTTTTTCTTAGTCAATTTATCTATAGCAAAATCATTGTATGGAAAATTTTGCTGATAGGGTAAAGGAACTAATTAGTTGCACTGAGCATTAGCAGGTTGCAGGTTATAGACTAATACAGGTTATAAACTGAATCAACCTTGCTTCTTCTGGGGTTAATATACATACAGAGTTATTTCCAGGGTGACGATGTCTGCCAAGTTTTCATTTATGTGCAGGTTTTAAAGAATATGGTAGCAGGAATAGAACTACAAATCTGCCAAACTTTAGTTGAGTTTTAAGTTATCTTACTCTTTCAAAAAGACATTCCCAAAGTGCTTCAATCAAGTATTAAAATTTCACTCTTTCCTTACTTGCAAGTTTCCTTCTTTTAGCAGCAGTTGCCTACATAGACTGAAAACATAAAATTAAACTAATATATCCCTATTGACTGCAATTGTCTTGGGAGACTTATGATGCTTAATAATGAAATTATTTACAAAAGGTTTGTAGTAACTGAGTTAAAAGTCTATTATTCAAAAACTGTCAAGAAGTTTCCAGAAGAATGTGGTGTCTTTCATTTTTATCCGTTGTGGTTAAGTTCAAGACAATCCTTGAAGGCATTTACTTTCACAGGTATAAAATAATCATTAAGTATTTTGAAGGCAATAGAAATCAAAGGCAGTTAAGTTCCACAAATAGAACAAGTATTTATCTTGCTGAGTTCAGAAAAGAAGCAGATGGAATGTGTTTCCAGTATTATTAAGCATTACAACTTGTTTAAAAGCTCCCAAATTTGCAGTGCAGTGTACCTGAATCACAGATTGTATATTACTCCCCAGTCTCATTAGAGCTTTCAAGGAGAAAGCCATCCTTACTTCTACAAGCTACTAGTGTGTCTGCCGATGGAATTTATGGTGCAGGAGTGACCATTAACTCCTACTCCTTTAAAACATATTTTCTCATAGAGACCTTGACAAGTTAGGCACAGGACAAAAGTGTAGTTTATTGACTTCTGATTGAAGAAGATGGAAAAGTAGTCTATTTAGGAAAAAAAAAAAAAAAGTAAGTAAGTAACAAAAATAAAACTTGAATTATGTATACTGTAAGGTAATAAACAAGATGTCCTAACTCCTAAATCTTCCCATGAGCATATATTGTTATTTATTACTTGTATTACACTGGAGAAGTTAAAGAAGGAGTAGGGCCCTGTGGTGCTCAATGGTGTACGGACAGAACAAAAGCATAGTTGTCTGAGGGAATTTACCAAGCACATTTTCATCCAACCATATAATCATAATCTCTTTCATATATTTAAAATGTTAGTCACAGCAGTCATCTGTTATTAAGTATCAAAAGGCATGTGTACCTCACCTCTCAAAGCAACATTTGCATTCCATTCATACCCACAGACCCTAAACAAGGTCAGGGCAGCAATGTGCTGTCCCTGCACTGCACCAGAACGTTAGCATGACAGGAGTTGAGAAAAGCAAAATAAGTGGCTGAGCATCCTAGAGTAGAGGATGTCAGAGGGAAGTAGAGAAAGTGCAGCCTGCCTTCCAGGTTAGTTCCATGTTGTCTAGATCCCTGTGACAGTAACAAAGCCTTGCTTGGTCCGACACTGATTTCCTCATGCAGCACTTACTCATGTCACTGGTCCTACTCATTCTAGTTTGACAGGCTGCTGCCAGCACACCACTTAGTTATAAATATTTGCAGTATCTGGATTTATTCATGACTTAATAAGTTTAGTTATGAAAAAATACAATTGGTACTTAAAAAGGTGCTAATTTTAACAGTCCATTTTCTCTTGTATTTCTACTGCTATCAGTGGGAATAAGATTAGATCTTGTTTCAGCACCAACCCACAGAACGTGACTTAATTGCTGAGTTACAGCCACTAACGTGGCTGTGGGGAAATTTACATTATGTAGTCATATTTCTAGACAAATACAGAAAAAGCATTAATAGACAAAAAAAAAACAAATACAGAGCGCACAGTTTGATAAAGCTCTGAAAGCCTGAAACATTCAACATCTGATCCACTTTCACTGGAAAAGGCTTAATTGTGCTTTCAGTCACATGGCATGGCCTCCCTGAATTTCTTTATTCCCCAGCATAAGACTATTCAGAATTTTTCATAGAGAAGTCCAAAAAATTTCAGTGTCTTGAAAGCAGTCTGATTTTGATACTGGATGAGATGGTGAATACAGCCAGTCTAATACTTGTATTATGACTTTGCTGTCTCTTCAAATTCATTACATCATGAATTTCTAGTGAAATGTAGATGTGGATTCCAAGGAAATGTTTTTCAGAAACCTGGAATCTACAGATAGGAAATGACATCTTACCCTCTTTTCTCATTTAAAACAGTCAGAGGTTTGGCAACCTTGGTAAAAATGTCAAATAAAAAATTGAAAATATTTCAAATGAAAGGTTTAATCAAAGCTTTGAAATTAACCAATGGGAAAGTCAGACCCTTTATACTCTACTACTGTAATGTTGCATCTCAAAAGCACAAATTAAATGTCAGAAAAGAATTGATTTTCCCATCTTGGGACCGACAGCTATTTAATTTCTTTGATATTAAATATAGTATTAAAGTCATAGGAAACCCACAACAGCTCCTTAAGTCTCAGAGAGATTTCTTTTTCTAGTTGTTTTGCTCTCCTCCCTTCTTTCTAAGCAGTAAATGGGAAACCACAAATCCCACAAATCATGCAAGATCCATACACATCTTGATTATTGGAGGTCTTGTTCCTGTGTCCCAACTCAAGGGCACACAGGAGAAACAGTCCTAACTTGTAGAATGGATGAATTGAGGAAAGAGATCTTGGAGTTACAAAAGTTAGCTCCCTGGGAAAAACAAACAAACAAACAAACAAACAAACAAACAAACAAACAAACAAACAAACAAACAAACAACAACAAAGCAAACAAACAAACAACCCCCC
>VZTM01001470.1:224106-255866 GCA_013400555.1 Jacana jacana | reverse complement strand
GAAAGCAACAACCCAACTGCTATATTTTCATGTCCTGAATCAAAGAAATACTTCAGGTATGTGAGAAAAGCATATTTTAAATATAATTTTGCTAAACTGGCCCTGTCAGCACTAGGGCTGTCAATAATAAAACTGTCAACATAAAAGCATCATCAACCGAAGCCACAGCTAGTGGGAGTAAAGAAGGGTAGCAGGTAATGCCTTGTCTTCTGGTGTCTTACCACGGTTGCATCAAAAATTCTGGTGAAATGGCACAAGGCTGTTGTCTTAGATTCACCACGTTAGACCTGTTTTCTTACTATTTAGTTGGTTTTAAGTCCATAAATTCAGTGAGGTTCTGCATCCATGAGAACAGAGCAATAGTACAGCGAATCAGGTCTCATATTGGAACGATTCTTATCTCGTCATCACAGCTATGTTACAGCAGTGACGGCAGAAGCATCTAGGTAGGTGCAGCTAGGAGGCACTGGGGACCCACCAAGGTGACAGAACTTGAATATTGTCTGATACATTTATCTGTCAACAAAATAGAAGGTGGTTTCTGAAACAATCATGCTGCCTTGACCTTGTAGTCAAGGAAAATTTCATCAATATTATTAATGGAGTTTAGAGTACATTTATCCACAGATGTTTGATAAATAAATTCCCACTTGCCTCTGCTGATTGTGATGACCAACTCTCTCCAGACACAAAAAGGAGCCTAATATGACTAATTCAGATATATGTACATACTCTTGGTCAAATGAAGCCCAGCCATAGTAAGTGTTTTGTTGATGTAAAAACCACAAAACATCCCTTTCCATCTTTTTCTGCTGGAAAGCTTATCTACTCCATGCTTTGACAGATCATGTCTACTCAGATTCATAAAACATCAGACATATGAGCATCTGCTTTACTCATACATGAAAGATATAAGCTGTAATTATGACTAGAAGTGGTACATGTGCACCAGCGGTGATAGGAGGTTCTTGATGTTCAAATGAGAAGGGGAGTGGGAGACTTGTCTATACTTCAATGTACTCTACTCTCACACCATGTTGTACCTCTCTTCAGTTTTTACCCAGCTTTTATTGTCAGCACAAGGCTTATTTACTCAGAGCTGCAAGAAATAGTTTAGATATTCTCCTGGATAAATGCTTCTGGAGGAAAGAGAATTGAAATCTACTTGGCAAGAGGAGATGAAAGATTTTTTGTGATTTTCCTGGTTGGAATGCAGTGATCTCCTCCTCTACTGCAGAGAAAGGAAAAATAAATATGGCTTATCCTGTAAATTTTGTTTCACACTTGTTCTAAAATTCAAACTATTCTTGCACAAAATGTGCACCGAACTAATGGAGTGAGAGGTTTCATAAATATAGTGGTTGAAAGGAAATAGTATAACAATGTTTAATTAATATCTGTTATGCTTCAGAGTCAACACAATTCCTAGTTTTTTTCCTTTGCTGTGAGAAGATAGCACTTTTTACCATAACTTACTCCGGAGTCCGATATCAGTAAACAGCAGCAGAGAAATGTATCTGCTGAAAAAGCTCAGCATTATGCAAAGAGTGATAAACTTCTCAGAAGGTGTTTACAAATGCATTCAGTGAAACAGAATTTTAATGAATTGTGCCACATAATCTTGCAGTTAATGAGCTGTAAAAGCCTTTGTCAATTATAGTGACTAGAAACTAACTCTTTTGGATTCCAGATCAATAATGGGACTCTTCTTCTGCACATTTTTATTTTTTAAGGGAAAATTAGGTCTAAGAAAAATATAAGGTATCTTTGTCATATTAGGCATCTCAGAAAAGTCCCTCATTATTGTAACAGCACTATCTGTATTCTTTTTATTTGTAAAATCATTTCTCAACTGCAATAAAAGAAACAAGTCTTCAAAGATCAAATGGCATCTGCGTAGTAAAATGCCAGTGGCAAAAGCAGAAGAGTCTAATAACTCCAATAATAACTCAGGATTTTTTCCAGCAGTTACATTAAATTCAACTATTGTGCACAACCTCCTAGAAAAAAAAATTACCCTGCCCTGCCCTTGCTATCCACCATAATTCGAAAACGGGAACCTTAAAACTCTGAAAGAGAGTTAATCTGTTTTTGTCTTATTTTAAGCAAAGGATCTGCACACTTTTTTTTCAGTTGAGGTCACGACTCCCACCTAGGAGCATATTATATTGCATCAGGATTGACAGAGTTGCCAGGGACAATTAAATATCGTAAGCAAATAGCAAATAGTTCCTGTTCCTCTCTATCCAGCTAGAAAAACAGTCTTAAAAAAAAAAAAAAAAAAAAAAGAAACCAACAAAGGTTTGGCTTGATATTTTAATGTCTTCAAAATCTAAAGGAGATGGGACCAGCATTTATCAAAGAAAAATATGGAAGACAGTTTTATTGCCTGTAATCTCCAATTTATTAAGTGACTTTTTCCCAGTATGATTCTACTTTTTCCTTCTCTGAAGATTTTTTTCTCTTATTCTTGCCTCAGTGTGGAGGATCCATTAACAGAGGAACCACATAAAAAATAATTTCAAGGAAAAGCCTTATAAAATGTGAAAAATTAAAGCTGTGCTCAGATCCCATTAAGAAAAGAAATTGCCTTGAGGCACCCACTAAATATGTGAAATCCATTTCTCCTGAAGGGCTTCAGAGTTTATTTCTCCCTTACAAATGCAATTTCACAGCACAAGTTGAACGTTTAAACAAAGCGAAGCAGGATCTTTTCCCAGTTAGTGCCTCTTTTCCTTGATTGCTGCCAGGTCACCAAGTACAAATTTACGTGAGAATCCGAGATTATATAAATCTCAATAAAGAGGCTTTGAGGGCATTTTTGCTTGGGAAGACCATAAACCAGGAAACACTCTCCTATGGAGGGTTTACTGTTAGTATTAGTATTTCTTTTGCTCAGCTTTATACAGGAAGCTAAAGAAGGCTGTGGGCTTAACATCTCCTTTCCTTAAGTGGTTAGTTTAAGCTTCCCTGATGGCCCAGCTCCCTCTGACCTTCTGTTTCTGGTGCTGGCACCTCACATATTTCTAGCACAATGCCCTAAGTCATCTTCAGCTCCACAATCCCACATACTAGACTAAGGAAACAGAAGAGTGAGCAGCCATGAAGTAGGATGTTTTGTCCCTGTGGAAATCCACCACCACCACCACTTGCTATTTCTCCATGTCCCACGGGGGACTTAATCTGCCATGCACTGGTGGGGACCCCAGCCCAGCTCAGGGGGCTTTCAGGATGCAGCACTCCTTCAACCCTTCTGCCTTGCTGTTGAAGGAAAGCTCTTCATCCAGACAACGGTGCACTATTTACTTAGGCTCCTTCATTGAAACATCCTCAGGACAAACTCTCCTTTCTCCAGTAGCTATGGAGCCACATGCTGGTGCCAGCATCTGGATGTAAAACCTTGCTGACAGAAGCCAACGCACAAGGCTCTTTTAAACAGATACAAAACACCGTGGTAACCCCATGTTGACTTCAGATCATGTCTATTTATTCTGGTTTTTACTGCTCCATAAAACTCAGTGTAACTTGGGATTGGAGAACATGTAGGAAGTCAGTTTTCTCATCTTCCAGAAGTGAGACGGTGCTGTCTGTTGAGGAAATGGACTCTGTCCCCTCCTCATTTGCAGACAGTTTACTCTCCAGGAGACGATGCTCCATCTCCTTGCCCAAAGCGATTTTACATTCCTATCCACCCCTGCTCCCTTGAGAAACAGACCCAGTCTGGTGGCAACTGAACAGAGCTATTTTCATCATTTTGCACTGTCCTGCAGAATGAAAGATACTTCCAGCATTGCGAAGGACTTCCATGGCGAGAACAAATCAGCCGTCTGCAAGTGATCCAGAAGTCATCAGTGTCAATTTGATTATACAAATACCCAGAGAGGAAGAAGGGCTTTTCCCTCACCTAGTTCTCTTAGTCATGATTTCAAGGTAATGCCTGTAGAGAAGAAACAGCATCTCTGAAGGTTATTGGGGAGACTCTTTAAGACAAGTAACAAGCAAAATGACTGCAAGCCTGATGAAAATTCAAAAGGTTTCTAATCCAGCTAAGATATATGAAAGAGGCTCCTACACTCTGGCATATTTATTAGTAGTTGCTATTTCTCAAATGGAAATATATGGTAATATTTAAGCTCATTGGCACAAAGCCTATTCCTCAGGATCTGTATGCCAGCCTCCATGAGCTTGTGGCAAAGTAAACTGCTAAATTTAGGTCTAGATCATGGGTGCTGCCTCTTACCATCCCACTTCTGATGCAAACATCCATCAGCGATGCTTCATTTCATGCTTAAAAGGAAGAAAAAAACCTTTCTAGATGCAATAGTGTTGTTTTCAAAAAATGAATAGGTCAGTTCTGAAAATAGGTTAGAGTGAAAACTGCAAATGCAGTACCAAAAAATCAAAGCACTGAACATCAACAAATTCTTAATTCTCCTGATAACTCCTTTGCAATATATTACTTGGCTAATATTGTCCCTGTTCACAGCTGCTGGATAGTTAATTATAATATGGTTCTTTCTATACAATTTTTCAATTTCCTTCTTGCTGAAACTACTAGACCTTGTCTGACAGTCCCTTAGTTTCTGAATTTTGCATGAGTTTCTTGGACCTGGACGTTTTATAATGTACATGAAAATGAACAGCTACCTATATGCTTTAATTGCCTGCTGAACATTTACTTTCCTCTGGAGGTGTTTTTCAGTTCATTTACTCTTTTATTGAACAGAAAATGCCAGTAATTGTTACGTATATTTTTTATTGTAAGAAAAATCCTATGGTCTCAACACATCTCAAACTATGGCACAGCTCTGTAAAATTTCTAAGTATTTATATTGCCATTTCTGACTGCTTGCCCCATTTTTTGGTAAGATGAGTAAATATACTCACTGGGGGTTGTGTATAAAATGGCTTCTATACCATTATAGGAAGGTACATTTTAATTAAGCCAAAGTAAAATATATCAGAGAGAGACTCACATTTTGACATCAGTTACAGATGAGCAATCCCACCAAAGGATGATGAATTCCACTGATGCTACAGAGTAGAGGTTCGTCCTCTGTAAATGCAGTTTAGAAATTATGTTTGTTGAAAATCTAAAATCTACAACACATGAAACTTTAGTTCAGCTTCAGTAGAAGTGTTGAATGCTCTGATGTTTAAGGTAGTAAACTAGGACTTGAGATTTCCAGCTTCAAGTCTTTATTTCCTCCTGGGTTTCTGCTGTGTGATCTTCAATGAATCATTTAACACCAGTCTCTTTGAGGTGTTGCAGAATTTAACACCTACTGTTTTCAGGGGAAGTTAAGACCTGAAAGACCTAAGACATTGTCTTTCTGTGCCTCAGTTGCCCTGCTGTGAAAGACAACAGTTGCAGGGGTAAGAGCCTTATCTGCTCCAGTATCACACTCAAAAATGCTAAAATTCTGCTCTCATTTTACTGAAGTGCATATAAACATGAGGTATTTAATATTTGGCAGAACTTTTTCGGATCTGATAATGTCCTAAAATACGATTTTTTTAATTTTTTTCAATTCTATATGGAGTTAAATCCAGATGGCAGCTGGTCACAAGTGGTGTTCCTCAGGGCTCAGTACTGGGGCCTTTCCTTTTTAATATCTTCATTGATGTTGTCGATAGGGATATAGAAAACACTATCAGTAAGTTTGCAGATGACACCAAGTTGGATGTGAGTGTTGATCTGATTGAGGGCAGGGATGCTCTACAGAGGGACTTGGATAGACTGGATAGATGGCCAATGTTAATGGCATGGCCTTCAACAAGGCCAAGTGCCAAGTCCTGCACTTGGGCCACAACAACCCCATGCATCGCTACAGGCTTGGGGCAGTGTGGCTGGAGAACTGCCTGGCAGAAAAGGACCTGGGGGTGCTGGTCGACGGGCAGCTGAGCATGAGCCAGCAGTGTGCCCAGGTGGCCAAGAAGGCCAATGGCATCCTGGCTTGCATAAAAAATAGTGTGACCAGCAGAAGTAGGGAGGTGATTGTCCCCCTGTACTCAGCACTGGTGAGGCCACACCTTCAGTATTGTGTCCAGTTCTGGGCACCTCAGCACAAGAGAGATATCGAGGTGCTGGAGCGAGTACAGAGGAGGGCTACGAAACTGGTGAAAGTCCTGGAGAATAAGTCTTATGAGGATCGATTGAGGGAGTTGTGATTGTTTACTTTGAGGAAGAGGAGGCTGAGGGGAGACCTCATCCCTCTCTACAACTGCTTGAAAGGGCATTGTAGAGAGGTTGGTGCTGGTCTCTTCTCACGGGCTATTAGCGATAGAACAAGAGGGAATGGCTGCAAGCTGCAGCAGGGTAGGATTAGGCTTGACATTAGGAAAAAATTTTTCACAGAAAGAGTGGTCAGTCAGTGGAATGGGCTGCCCAGGGAGGTGGTGGAGTCACCATCCCTGACTGTGTTTAAGAGTAGATTGGATGTGGTGTTGAGGGATCTGGTGTAGGGGAGAACTTGTAGAGTAGGGCTGATGGTTGGACTTGATGATCCCAAGGGTCTGTTCCAACCTATATGATTCTATGATTCTATTCTATGATTCTGCCTTTCAATGAGGCATTAACTAAGAAGAGTAAAATGTCTTACTTTTTGTCGAAATGGATTCTTTTCACTCTTCTGCTGTGAAAATTAAAGTGGTTGAGAAGGAATGCCACTTGTAGCCCTTTACCTGGAAAAATTACCTGTCAGTGTTTGGTGGTAATGGCCTGTTTCACAGCCTGAAGTATTCTTTTTCCAACAGCCTTCTCCACTCTCTTATCATCCTTTTATCTCTCACATTTTACATCTGTAGCAAGGTCCTGAGTTAGATACAGTAACATAGAATTTTGTACTGGAATAGATAGTACAATTGCTGCAAACACGTGAAGCTATCTAAGCAACTTGTAGCCTGAAGAAAATTCTACACATGGAGGTTTCAGTAATTTTTAAGACAAAATGGAATAAAAATGTGCTGAAGTAGTCTTTCTTGCATACTCAGAACAGCCTCCGCTCTTTTATAACTGCCCTTGCTATGCTGCCATCCCCAACATCACCCCTACTCCCCGCCCTCCACCTCCTTGTGGATCTCCTGTCTCTTTCCACTGCAAATTCTCTCTGATACATGAGCATCTCTCTCTCATGGCCTTTCTCAGCCAACAATATGCACAGTGGACTCTCCCTGTCATCCCTTCCTACTCAGTAAAAACACACCACTCTCCTCTTGACAGCCTTCACTGTCAGGTTTAGCTGCCTTGCCAATAAAGCAAGCCATCTCCAAAGTGAATCCTTCCTGGCAGCATTCCCTTTAACAATAATAATTAGGAGTCTGCATTTAAGCAGCAAGAGCAGCAAAATTAAAGGAACAAAGCTTTGACCAGCGTGCTGTATGAGGGAATGTTGCTGTGTTTTCATCGCATTGACAACGAACTTGGAATAGCTCCTCAGTAGCCACATCCTAAATTAACAATAACAATGATAGTCATAGTCATAGTACCAAAGTATCTGTGAATATTAGATTGCATCGATGACATAAAACCATTCTTATAACTATAGACTGAGTACATTTCCCCGGACCACAACACAGACAGTAGGCAGAAAAAGTTGTGTTGTGAAGTGACTTCACAGTTCATTACTTCTTCCCTGCTTCCTTGTCTTCTTGGAACATGAAGTTTTTACCTCTGATTAGAAAGTACCTTGGACACTCTTTGTGCAAAAAAATCTCCTAAATATGTCTTTCAGATGCTACCATGCAACAAGCATGTTGCTGCACAGGGTCAACATCGTTAGTGGCACCTGCTAGAAAATCCCTCTAGTTTCATTTGTAAGAGATTAAGCATCTGCTACTTTGGAAGTCAACTTATTCACACAAAAAATAGACTAACATGAGTAACTTATCATCCATATTATAAAGAGAGTCATCTTGTGGAGGGAAATCAAGCATTTAAAAGGAAATGAAAGCAGACTGGTAATCCTTCAAAACTAGTGCAGCACAAAATGGAAGAACATTTGAATCCCTCCTTGCTAGAAAGCTCATGTACCCAAGGGGACTTATTACAGCTAAGCATTAATTGGTGAAAGCCTGGGAGAAACGTTTACAATTGAAGAAGCCGTTTGCTGAGAAGATTCCTGATTTGCATAAGCACATTGCTTAAGCACTTTGTAAATGACATTAATTAGTTATTTTACTATTTAAATTGCCTCTAATTATTCTTATGTACAGCAACTTTACACAGGGTGCATCATCATATTTGTTTGTACCAGTAAGCATCCATCGGTTGAATAGGGACAAACCAGAAGAAAAAAAAGCAGGGCGCTTCTCTTCTAGTCTTTTCCATCCTGTTAGCTGAAAAAAACTTTTCCCCATTTTCTTTCATAACTCCTAATGTTACTTGTCTCAATGTTACCAGGTTGATTATGATTATTACTCTTTATGAGATGGAAATTGTCTCAGCCCGGGTGATTGTTCTGATGTCTTTAAATATACCCTCTAATTTTCACAGTTTTACTGTTTTACAGATCTCTCTGCAGTTGTCAAGATTCAGTTGTGTGACACTGCACCCACAAATAGCAAGGCATTACAGTGCATAACAGTAAAACTGGGAAAAGGGAAAGACGGAATGAACATTATTCTCCAGTTTAGAGATGAAAAAATAAGAGAAAATGCTATCCAGCAATTTCATTGCAACACTCACCCAAAAAATAATACCAGGTGTCTGAAATCCCAAAACTAAATATACCGTGCCTATTATAGTGAGGCTGTGTTCACTAAGGATTTCTAGATGCCGCTGTGCTTCAGTAACAATAGATTTCCAAACACAAAAGTCACTCAGTTTTTTATTGTGCTTTGGTAGCAAAGATTTTAAAGTAGCCAGAAACTAGAGACAAAGAAATGACTCTCCAGCTATGTTGCTGCCATATTAAGGGCAGTGTAAGCTGTCGACAATTAATTACTTTTGTCATCTTTATTCTCGATTTAAAAGTTATCTTTGACACTGTGTCACTTCCTGTCCTTCTCTTCTTTGCCTAATTCTAGCTTTAAAAGTTCTTACAGCTCTTCCTTCCTTAGGAGGAGATTAAGACCTCCTGACCTTCTCTCTGTAAACCCTTTGCTTTGCTGTCTTCTTGCCCTGCACCACATTTCAGGATGATCATATCTTCTAAAACAAATTAAACTATCATTCTGCACTACATTTATGAGGCATGTTAGAACAACTGAAATTGCATTCAGTGTTTGTTGTAGGTCTTTATCCAATGTCTCCATCTACATGTGACCTGAATGGAAAATATCTAGAGACTGATCAACACACACACAACCACAAACAAAGAAACAAAATTTCCCCTTCTGCCCCCAGCTCCCAGGAGGCTCCCGGTACCCCCTTCTCTCACGAAAAGCTTGTTGTGCTTGTCCTCATGGATCTTTGGCCTGTGAGAATCAAGGCTGGATATCCAGAAATATTTCAAGTAAGGGTGAACATTTTCCTTTACATAGCTGCTTTCTTGTTCCTTCTCCTCTGTCACCGTTAGATGGTCCTCTCTCAATGCCCAAAGTCTTTCCCCACTAATCCCTTTCCTTTCTACAGTCTTCCATTCCATCCTAAAATATTATTTCCAGCCTCTAACCAGCCCCTAATGCTAGTGCTCAATAGTTCCTTGTTCAATGACTGGACTAGGATTTTCATGCTTTGTCTCACGCAATGTCTCAAGATTTGAGGGAGTACCCTAAAAATATCCCCAAATCCATGCATTTGTTCTCATTCAGCTCTTGACTTATTCACAAAACAGAAAAAAGTTTTGCAAACAAAAGCATGCATACAGCTCCCTGTAGTTCTGGTCCATCACTCCTTGCTGCCTAAGTGATAACTGTAGCACTTAATAATTAAAATTTTTGAACAGACTTTCAATTAAAAAGAGAGGGATGGGACCTGAGTCAGTTCCCATGCAAGTCACTAGGTAGAGATTTGGCACATTCTCTAAATTAGTAACCATAATTCTTTACGGGATTTTCTCTCTGAAAATCCCTCTGCCTTTAACTTTCAGGAAGAGAGACTGTGAATTATTATTATAGGTCTGCTGCAAATTATCCTTATACACGTTACACTAGCACCATCATGCATACAAGAACTTTGTAGTATCGGACTGTGTATTGTCACACACTAGAAGACAAATTCAGTCCCAAATAGTTTCAGACCTTAACAGGCAAAACCAAAACCAGCAGCAGAATCAAGCACCAAAAACAAAGAGAATTTTGCCCAAGGCCCTGCAGTATGCTCCTGACCACTCTGCACCAACTTTTCTCAAGTCATGACACATGACTTGCCAGTAGCACATTTCCATTTTGAGGAAATCACACCTTCAACCAGCCAGCTCAGCCTCCTGCCAGCACTGCAGTCCTCCCTGCCTTGTGACTCCTGTATCTCCTTCACACAGTACTACAACAAATCTCTCTGTGGTTTATACAATATTCATGAAGGGTTTCTTTGAAAATTGCACACATTTATAAATTAAAATCTCACTTTTTTATCCTCATCAGTTCCAGTTGTGAGCCTCCACAGAGTCCTCTGAACTCTCACTGGGGTTACCTGAAGGAGCAGGGTCTGTTAGGACCCCAATTGAACAGCCTCAGGCCTATAACTTGCTGGGGTTTGCTCACTGTTGAATGGAAACAGTGCAGCATTTGAGAAGTGTCATGGGTTTTAAAACTAATTGAAGGCTCTTAATTGAAATGCACAAAGACGACATATTTATTCATACATCTTTTACCAGAAAAATTAACTGCAAATGGAATTAGTTTATGGCATTTTGTTTATATCGAAGTATAAATGAATGTGAAAAATGAGTGACATGTTGGGGAAACATGGAGAAAAAAAAATCTTTATGGGAAAATATAACTGTCTGCCAAGAATCTATTAGTGCTATTTCAGCTTCAGTTTATTATCTGATTATTTTCAGAACACAGGAAGAGTGACATATTGTCCACTTACTTCTGTTTTGTGTAAGCAAGATATAAATGTTTACCATGTGTGTGTTCTTTAACATGTTTGTGGATTTCACAAAGTTTAAATTTGTCCTAATTTGGAAGTGTTTTCTAATGGCTACATTTGGGGTCCAATTCCACCACCCCTTCATGGTTGGAGGAGGAGGTATTGGGAGCTGTTAATGACACGAAACATGCTGCAGGACTGACTATAAACTGGCAAGAAAGGCAACGGCTGTTCCTTCAAATCCCTCTTTTACAGCTGCAGAATGGAGGAACAGTGAGATGCTGAAAGGGTTAGGATCAGAGTGGAAGTTGTTGGAAAAGGTAATCCTCCTCTGTCTAAATGCCCCGAATCCCAGTGCGTTGCCTCATGATTCTTCTTATTCAGTATGAGGTTGAAGAGAAGAGCTTCCACGCTGGAAATGGCTCCATCACAAGCTGTTCTGATTCCCACCCTCCCTCTGCCCAGTTCTGCATTTTGCTGCCAGTAGCTATCAGAAACATTTTGCCCATTGCTCAAAGGCAGTAGCTCACGTTTCCTCATTTTGCCTAATTCCACTTTTTGACAAGGTGTATTTCCTTACGATTCTCATGGGTATTAGCTGGCATTAGTTACAGGGGGGGGAGTGTTGGGGTGGTCGAGAAAAAGAAAGAAAGAGAGAAAGAAAGCATGCAAAAACTGAATTGATTTCAGGGGAAAATCTCCTGATGCCATAATCTCATGCTAAATTGCCTTATAAATCAGTGTCTTTTACAATTATAGAAGTCTGAATGTTGTGCTTTGTTGGCAGCATTGATTCTAAAAAAGGAGCTGGAGTCCTGTTGTTCCTCACCGACCCTGAGAGCATTCACACTTTGAGAGCAGTTATAAGATGTGTTTGCCTGTCAGCTCCCTACAAAGTTCTTAGCAGACTCTAACAGGTAGAACCTGAACACCAAATGATAAGCTTGAGCCTTTAATTATTGAAAAACAGATGAGCAAATTAAAATCTTCTGGAAAATAATTTGGGTTAAATGCAACAAACATTTGGGGAGGTGGTTCACTCAGTTGGTTGGTTGGTTTGTTTTGGTCAGGGAAAAAGGTTCAGCTGAGGTGAGTTTTATTGGCTTTACAAACATAAAAGTCTATGGCACTTGAATATATTCTTATCATCTAATTTATGGTGGATTTTTCTAGCAGTTACATGTTTGCAATGTGGCACTTTTAGAAGTATGCAGCTTAAAAATTGGAGCAGAGGATTACAAACCCATTCTGCAAATGGATAAAAGTTTGAATAATCTCCTTAACAAATAGATGCAAGGCTGGAAAAGCCAAAGGTGTCAAAAAGCAAAACAATGTGAAATATGTTCTCTAAAGTACTTGTGCCAAATACCATGGGGAATTGTTTCAGGGTACTGAGTATGTTTGGTGGTAGCCACAAACTCTGGAGACATCCATCTATATGAGAAGAAGCCACCCTGCTGCACCCCTCAGAGGTGCCAACCCTGCCACTAGTGGAGATTCAGCTGTTTCCTCATCACCCTGCAGCTTTCCCGATCAGGAAGAGGGACTGGATTTCTGCCAGAGATGTGTTCATCTGTGTTGAACCCATGGAAGTCTTTCCAGCTCTGCTGCTAGACAGCTGTTAATTTTAAAACTGTTGATGCTTTGCGTCCTGCCTCAGTTTCTCTGACTCTAATATAGGGATAATAAAGTTAATTTCCCTAATTGCTAATTTCCTGCTTTTTTGCTACGAAATCTTCAGGCAGTAAGAACTGTTAGAGCTCAGTGCTACTATTTCTATACTGAATATGTGTGGGCTGCCCTTTACTATGCATCACTGTTTCACCATCTATAACAGACCAACCAACAAAACTTTCCTGTTTCCAATATAAGGAACTCAGAGTTGACCCTGAGTATTTATTATTAGATGTTGTTAATGAGAATAACATATCCATTTGGGACAGTTGAAAATGTAAGTTTTCTTGCAATAAATTTCAAACATATTTGAAAATTTGGTTGCTTGAATAGAAATTAGTTTCATTTTTAATTTCATTTGCTTTGTTTAATTTCTGAAACATAAGCAGCTGTCCAATCTGAGTTATGCACCTCAGCACTTTACCCAATAAAAGGCTAAGCATTCACTTAAACAGCTACCTGAAACGTAGCCTCTAATTTTTCCATAAGATCCACATGGGGCCGCATTATTTTTAGAAGATATTATTTTTCTTTCTTTTTTTTTTTTTATTTTTTTTAAATTTAATGTATCTAAAACTCTATTTTAAACTGTATGCCTCTTAGGAGTGTATTCAAGTACTTCCCTCTCTTTCTTGCAAAGTGAATTTGTGGCAGGCTCTGCCACAAAGCATATGACAAACTTGACTCTAAGCTACAAAAGCCTCTAATTCAGTTCAATACTAAAAATTAGCCGGACGTATCTTGGACAGTATGTCCAAATAAAAGCCGTGCCCAAAGAAATCCCAGTCCTCCTAATTTCAGGACTTTGATAGGGTCTTTGCTCTCAAAGGCTCAAATAAATAAATAAATGAGGCCAAGGAATTCATTTGAAATATTAATTAAAATGCAAATTAAATCCAGATTGCATGGGCTTTAAAAAGTGCTCTCTGAAGTTTCCATGAATATAAAGCATGTGACAAGCTACTGTTTTAAATGATCTGCATAAACGTCCATTGTTGAAAAACTGCTTGACTTGAAAATAACCTTACCGACACCGTGAACTGCAAATAACGAGAGAAAATCTTCGTCAGTGACAGCTTTCATTACTGACAACGCTGTTTGTCAGGCTTTGCACCACGGTGGGAGGGAAGGCAATTTGATGTGCACGTGTATCCCCTGGCCCACCACCACTCCTGCCCATCTGTGGAGGTGGCCGGCTGCCGGCTGGCAAGGTGGCACGCCAGCTCCTGCAGGGTACAGCATGCCAAGGTGAAACAGCTCCGCGAGAGCCGGCGGTGCGTAGCCGCTGCTGGCCATGGAGGCAGGACAATCCACCTCCCTGGCACCACTGCCAGGGCATTTGCAATGAGGCCAGCCACGCTCTGGCAATACAGATTTCATCTAATCTGGAGTGACTGAATGCAGAAATTACCTAATTCTTCCCTTTGTCAGTGCAAAGATGTTCTGTATGAGGCACTCCCCTTCTGAGTTGCTTAAAATGCATCCTGGCATTAACGAGTGCCTTTTTCTGCTGAGGTTCTTTCTGCACCACGATTCAGTGCTGCAATTGAAGTACTGTGAGAAAACAGAGACAAATGAAACAAGGGCACCATCTTAAGCAGAGACTAACCCAAGCATCTGGAAATCCTCTCTCCTAACATTGTCTTAACGTAAAATAGTGCTGGCAACAGATTAGAATCTCTGTTTGATTTGCTGTTAAATTCTCCCCATTCTGAAAAGCAAGCCTTGTTTCTGTTGGGAAAGGGTCTATTTTACTTCTGACCTATAGGCTTCTCATAGCTTGCCCACGCAACTTCTTATTACACTCAGCCAAGCAATATCACCTTGTTAACTGGCCCAGGGAATGGGCCATGGGGTGGCTGGGACTCTGCTGAAATGGACTACAGCCAAGTCATCCATTGAGAAACACAATCTCATTGCTTTATAAGGAAGATAAAGGATGTTCAGGTCTTTCTAAAGAAAGAATCTAAAGTATCTCACCACAGTCTTGGGAACACCAGACTGCCTGGAAGGAATCTTGCGGAGCAAGAACATCGTGAAAGGGTCCATAAGGGAGAGGAAGATTCTGCCTTAAGAGCTTCAGTGAAGCCACAGTAAATAATGCATAGGGCCACATGTTGAATGACAAAGCTAATAAGAAATATCAAACGCCTGCATGTCCTCTGAGCCTTATCCATCCTGCTTGCCAATCAGGCAGGTGCTCAGAGATATAAGAGAACGTGACTATGGATGAGAAGAGCCTATCAAAATGCAGAAGCACCAGGTGGTCAAGGTTATAAGGCTGCCTTGCTCTGGCATTTTCTAATTTCTAAATACAGGATTTTGTAATGAAAAAAAATTTTAATCTGAGTTTGAGTGTGGCAATTAATATACGAAGCTTATGCTGCCCTGCTAGAGAAAGCATCTAGAAATACAAGTGTAATACAATTTAGTTTCTGTACCTGGAAGAGTCTGTTCTCCCTGCATTTTGTCAGCCATTGAAACCATCAATGTCCTTGGCCATATCTTCATGGCACTACCAAGTACTGAGGGATTTTCAGCCTCTCAGTGAGTGATCCAGCATATCATCATGGTGCAGTGCAGTGACATGCAAAAACACTACCAGATGTCTAAAAATACAGCCTAGCTGTATGCTGCACCAAGGCTAATTAATGCTGTTGAAAGATCTGGCTCAGTGGGCAACACCATTTAGATATGATGCTCTTGGCTTTAATTTCTGAGCAGACTTGGTTAAAACAAAGTCAGGTATCTTGGCACAGAAGTGCCCTTTGTTTTCAGAGCTATCAGCCTTTAAAGTATTTTTGTCACTTAATTGAAAATAAAATTTCCCCAGAGTGCTGGAGTCTGCTCTTAATGCATGTGCGTAGCTCTAATTAATGTTAATTATTTGCATTCACCAAGGGAAGAAGCAGATTACTTCAGGTGCCTACTTAGAATATGTTACTTGAGCCCTTTCTGCAACTCCAACTGGTACGCTCAATGGGAAAGATGCAGCTGCCTCAAAAACTAAGTGTTTAGTGCCTGAGGATAATCCAGATCAGGTGTAGGACAGGATGTACTACACCACAAATAGCACAGCCTGGCTTCCTACACCACACAAGGCCTGATTCACAGAGCTTGCAAAACATGGCAGCATGGAGATCACTGCTAGTTCATTTTCCCTCTGCACATTTGGGCAGGGGAGTCATTTCATCAGATGCTTATACAGTGACGAGCCAAATGGGCTTTGAGCCTCAGCACCACACTGCCTGAGCACAAACATAAACAAGCACTGACCTGGCTGGGAGCACACAACAGGTCAGTGCTAGATCCAGAAACAAACCCCAGATCAATGCAGATGAAGGCTCAAGTTTTATCTACTGAGCGGCACTTCATTCTGTGGCAGGGCTGAAATCTCTGAGGGATGTCCTCTCTGGAGCACCACTGCAATAATAAAGCAGGACAGATTTATCCCAGTTGAGGAACCTAGTCCATACTCTCTCATTGTAAATAAACTGCAAAACCTGGACATCTTCCATGCTCTTCCCCACACATGGAAGTTCATCCAAATTCATCAACCTCGCCAGCGTCTTTCTAGATGGTTACCCTTTAACTAGGGCTTTATTGGATAACTGTAACTCAATTTGCTGCAGCTGTGTGACCCTGATTCACTTTTGGAGTGGAGCAAGCTGCAGGAAGAGCCAAGTGGGAGCCCACCTGCCAGGCAGCCCGTGCAGTTAGAAAGGACCAGTCTGAATGTGCAAAATCTGGCAGGTGGCAAAGATGTGCTGTTTATTTTTCCTAATGACAAAATTAGCACATTGATAATAATCAAACAGAGCTCTGTGCAATGGGGGTTTATTTAATTAACAAATGTCCTCTTGCAGGTATGAGCAGGACACAGGCACTGTGCTCATCCATGCAAGCTGTTGCTCAAGTCCCTGGAAAGCTCAAATGCAAACTGCCTTCAATTTTCTTTGTCTGGGTTTGTTCTGGGAAGGAGGTGGCTCATACTTGCCATTTTTAATCACATATTCTCTTTCTGTGGGAAGTTACATTCTTGCTCACTTTCAAGAGCGCAGATCACAACTAATAGATTACTTCGAAAGGTGCAATGGAAAAGGCCTCCTTCCAATATGCACCCACAAAGTACAGCGTAGGAATGCCCCCTTCTGCTAGTCCTAACCATGGTACATCTCCATGTCTCACAACTGCCTGATTGAAACTGGCTTTTTCCTATTAAGAGTTATCTGTGGGTTTAATATTTAATACATATTGAAACATCCTACTCCTTGAGTACCATTACGTAATACAGCAGATTCACAGACATGATCCTGCTTTTCACCAGCACCCAGCTCTAGGGACCCTACAAGTAGCCAAAGTTAATAGATTCCTTCTAGCTCAGGTACAGACAGTCAGGACAGACTTCTGGAGGTTTCTGTTTCAGCACATGCTGACAGCTAAAGTATCTACCTATAAATTGTTCTGATTTATCAAGCAATCCTATCACAAGACAAAGTTATCTGTATTCCAGTCATCCAACACTTCATTCATTCAGGGCCAAGTCCTGAAGATACTTCCTAGATTTTTGCACCATTACTCTTGCAGTAACTCACAGTATTACCCTTTCCATTCTGTGAGTTTTCCAAAGATTCAGAGTGAAGAGTCCCTCCACTAGAGTAACTTTTCTGGTACAGATAGATGTCAGCATACATTCTACAGAACAGTTATCAAAATATCATGTGTAATGTCAGTAGGGGCAACAAAACTGTTCTTTATTGATTTTATATTATGCATCAAAGGATTAGGTGCAGTTGCTCGTAGAGTTGCATCAGCCTGCCTGTGCCATATTTCTGAGAGGAAAGTTGGTAAAAAATGTGTAACAGAGTTTTCTTCTGTTGTATACTGTCCTTCAGAACGAAGGTAAGTGAAGGACCGCAGTAGACACTTTACAGATAAGTCAGTTCAACCAGTAGTAAATGTTTCCAGTTTACCCCTGTACAAGGGACATGCAAGCATCACACTGACCTTTCTTGCTCTAGAACCATAAATTATTAACTCCAACAGGTTACATTTAAAAGACTGGATAGAGAAGGTCTAAGATGTGAAATTCGGATATATCTTTTCCTTATTAGTGATGCTCTCTAGAGAAAGGTCTTAACACAGAACTTGCCAAATTTTCTACCACCTTCTCTGACCATCTAAGATATTCAAATGTAAAAGACAGAAGCAGATTTTAAGAGAAGAAACCAAATGGATGCTGGTCATATATCGTTTCAGGAAGAGGGATGTTCATCTGAAGGTCCCTTGGGATTTTTGAAGAATCTTGTGGGATTGAAGGAAGCCTAGCACAGCAGACATGATTGCGATGGGAGCACCTTGATCAGCTAAATACAGGCATGAACTTGTGAATCAGTAGTGCAGAGTCATTAAGCAGTTTCCTGATGCTGGGACAAAGATACAGTCAATGAGCTGAGATAGTAGGAGTGCACAGGAAGGCAGAGGAAGATGTGAATAGATTACCATTGCAACCAAGAAATGCATGTTCTTCATTATAACTATTCCTTAAAGGGGTCAAAGAGCAGCACGTGAAAGTCCAGAAAAGAAGGGTTATGGTTATCCATGTGCATGAGACAAGACTGCACTGAAGAACTGTGGAGTAGGAGTCTGAAGAAGTCTGGATAGGAGATAAAAAGGTAGGACCAAAGCTGAAGACATTTCTCAGGTAGAGCCAGAGTAACTTGGAATCCAGTGTTTGGGATTAAAACAAACAAACAAACAAACCAGAACAAAATGCTGAAGTCAAAAAAGAGGTTGAATTTGGCCAAGAGAAGACAAGAACACAGGGGCAGAATTGGGACTGGAGAGCAGTGGGCCAAGAACAGGTGGCATGGCTGAAGACAAGAACCAGAATGTGAGTTAATTCTCAAAATGAGTAAGAAGAGACTTTTTAAACGGGACTAAAGGCAAAGAGGAGGGACATTAAAGATGGATTCAGTAACAGAGAACAAGAGAAGCACATGGAGGCAAAACCTCCTAAAATAGGTAACACAATTCATTGTGTTGCTATAATAAGAACTGAAGATAAAAAAAAACACTCTCTACTGGCTTTGGAGGTGAAGGAAACATTGCTGACGCTGGAGAGAGCTGCTTCTCTTTCATGCAGGATTTTTAAAGACACCTGAAATTGGCAATATGTCTGTTATCAGCAATCAAGCTTGGGACAAAGAAATAGAAAAGAAAAAAAGAGAAAAAGACATGAGAGGTCCAGAATTACATATTTAACCAATTTTGCTATTCCACTTGTGGAAAAGCCTGAAATTACACATGCATGCATACACATGTATAACTTTTAATACAAAGCACTGAAAATAGTAAATGCTCCTAGAGATGGATATCAAGAGCTTTGTTTAAGGCATAATCTCTATTGCTTTTGAGTTTATGGAGCAAAAAGCTGTTGAAATTGAGTGAAAGCTGCATCCAGAGTCTTTAATCAATCTCTAAAGCTGTTTATTGTGAGTATAATATAAAGCAATAGAGATTAATGTTGGTTTCTATAAATCACAGCAAAAAGCATCTTCTCTTTCACTGTCAGAGGTGTAAATATCTTCCTTCTTTTTTCTCAGATTTTCCTGTAACATGCTGATTGCAGAGTTCCTTCAGGGGAAAAGAACACAAACACAGTGTCACACGCTTTTAAAACAAGTAAATTTAAACATAACCTGAAAACTTATTTACATAACTGGAAAATGCTCCTAGTTTTAGACACCTAATTCTTACTGAGCAGCTTTGAAAATCTCAAGTCACCTACAGAAGAGAACTACCAATTAACTGGAGCTACCACTGCATGGAGGAACCAGGCACACAAGCAGCAGCAAATGATTTTTCCAGTGCACATCCCACAGCTTCCAGACAGTGAGCCCAGTAGAAATATCACCATTTCCTTTCCCCACAAAAAAAGTATTGACGGGGTATCTCATATGACTGCCTTCTTTGGTTTTTGGTAGAAAGGGTAACAATAAAGTATGTAAGTGAAAAAAGATATTATAAAAAAAAAAAAATCCAGGGATTTTTTTTCTGGAAAAATAATACAGATATTTTTCATAAAATATCTTTATTCATGTGGTTCAAATCCTATTTTATATTTCTCTACAGCTTTATCTGTAAGAAATTGACTTGGAGCAGAGAGAACAGAAAGCCATAGGACAGTTCATGTTGCAAATCTAAGACTCCGAAGAAGAAATACTACACAAAATGGAAAATTATTGCCATTTAACAGGGTCAACATAACATCCCCAATTTTCTACCACTCCCAGCAGTCCTGTTGTCTCATCTCAATCTGTTGATTGAACAACTCTATCAATGCCTCACAAAAAACTGTGATAGCTGCCCTTTTATTCCTCTCCTGATCCTTACAAGTTGCAATGCAGCTTATGCAGCTCTGCAAACTACCTACCTAGGGAGTATTGCTGCCTTTGTAATTGGTTGGTCAAGCCATCACATACCACAACCATGGAGAGGTGTTCCCTCCACCTGGAAGTCACAGTGTCTAAACTAGGCTGCTCTGAATAACTGAAGGAATCTTTCTACACATATAGTGGAGGGATAGATATATATATACAGGGACCTAGTGGAAACTTGCCTCTTGGACTTAACTTGTCTAGGGTACTTCAGGGCAAGTGTTCTGAATGCCCGGCAGTGGGCACACAGTTCAGTCTTAAGAGGACTTTTAAAAAGATCAAAGTAAAAGATAAGCCCGTTAATATAAAAAGTAGAGATCAGTGTCAGTCAAAATACTGCATTGTAACAGGCAGAAGTGAGCCTTCAGAGTGTCTCACTTGAGCTCTCCACACACCATTGTGAACTTTGCAAAACGCCATGGTAGTTTNAGAGATTTTTGCTTACTGACTTTTCATAAAAACTCTCAAGGAAAGAATATTTTCATTCCAAAAGTATTTAATAAATGCTTAGCTACTAGCTCCGTTTTAGTTAATTAAACTTAAGGAACATGGAAGTGGATGAAAGTTCATTAAATAGGTACAGGCTGACAGTGAATTGGAATACTAATTGAGCTTTTATGTGCAACAAAAGAGATACAAATGGAAATGCACTGTTATTCTAGTGAATGCCTCACATAAAAGGCCCCAGTGGAGCAGAGAACGCATGAAGGAAATTGGATTGTAAAATCTCTAAGATAAAGATCAGTTCTATGAAACACGATGCCCCATTGCTTGCTTTTCTATTTTGAGGAGATTCTTTTAATAAGGCCAACAAATGATGCAGTGACTGCTGTAGGTGTGTTTGAAAGGTTCCCAGTCAGGTTTGGAAATGAGGCAGTTGGATTCAGAGGGCTTGCAAAACAGAAGGGGATGTGATGGGACCTCCATTTATTTAATGGTATGTTTGGTATCACTGACTTAAACAGCAGGAAAGCCTTAGATTAAGAAAGAGCCACATATTCTGACACTGTTCTTAAACCTTTGAAGTGTAGTGGTTATTTAGTTTGAAAAACCTTTCCCTGGTTCAATTTGTCGCATAACCATGAAACGCATGTGAACTATTCATACATGTATATATATATTCAGTCTTAGAGGAGAAAAAATGGTACTGGGCTGAAATGAATATACAAAATGTTATTTCTGAAGCATGGAGGACATCAAATAAACCATGTGTTTCTCTCTGGATTGACCCCTGCAGTAACAGTAACTTGACCATGTGTTGGCAGAGAGGCTTTGCATCTCCAAGGCAGCTTCTGAGCTACTCCTTGAGACTGCAACTGACTTTTCACTAGCAGTAGCAGTGGTACCAATATACTTTCTTAAAAGGCCAGGAAGAAAGTAGGGGTACACTTCCCACACTATTTAGGAAAAAGCTTATCTAGAAGCATTAGCAGCAAGTGAAGAAAATTGTGGAATGTAGAGGGGAAATGACAACAATATACACAGAAAAAGGCTGAATTTCAGGGCATTTTTATCTACAATGTTCATTTTATCTACAAATGTTCATTGTAGGGCAAATATTCACTTTAAAATCCACTTTATTTTAGTATGTGTTGAGCCAGAGCTGTTCATATGTTAACCTCCATCTAGAATTCTCCAAATGTTGTTATGTGGTCATATCAGACGTAATTTGAACTGCTCCCAGAGTTCACAATAAGATATTGAATCTGGACTTATGTCCTCTATGTCCAGACAGTACAGTCTCTATGCATATAAATTACCATTAAAAAGTCCATCGATCTATTTGATTCTTCCAGCTATTTTATTAGATAATTTTGACTGAACAGAGCCATCTCCAGACGGCCTAATTCCATCTACGTCCCTGTGTCTTCATGGTGTCTAGCCAGGAGGAACCATTAGGCACAGAGGCTCTGTGGGGATTTCAAATGTTCGGAAAATGTTTATAAATGTAGGGAGTGCGCTGCCCTGCAGTGGATTTCCCTCAGAAGGGCAGGGAGTGCTCATTATTGAAGATTTTAAGATGCAGGTTGCAGGAACTCCATAGGTATAGTTCCTGGCTTTGGGAAAGGGAGGAACTGGATGACCTTTGAGGTGTCTTCCATCTGTATGAGATCATCATTATACAGTCATGGTGTTTTCTGCCAAAAAATGGCTTCAGGGTACCTTACAAGATAGACAAAAATAAATTCAGGAGCAAACATGAATCCTGTCAAATCTAATTTAAAGTACAAGTCAATTTGGCATTCCTATTATAAAAAGATAATAGACCTTAAAATATTTTGCCTAATTATTTAGGGGTTTTATAGATTACTCTGAGACTTTCATGTTACCCAGGAAGAACCATCAAAAATTCAACTGGTGTTACTCCAAAGACTCAAAAATTAAAAATCCTTCTTTGGGGGGGATGTTTCAACTGTGCACCAAAATGGTAGAAATGTAGGGAGACTGCCATTATCTGAGATATGGCAAGAGTCATGAGATCTCATCTGCCACCTTTCAGATCCAGAATTTGAAACGTGATCCTCGTCATGCGTCATGCTTCTCACAGAAACCAAGATTGCTCCCATTCTTCAACCTGTGCAATCACAAATGATGGGCTGAAGAGCAAAAAAAAAAAAAAAAACACAGAAATTTTCAGATCTCACTAATTTGTATTGTTTGTCTACAAAGATAAACTAATGTGGTTTTGAAGGGTCACCTCCAGTAATTCAAATTTAGTGCAGTATCTTGATCTTTCCATCTACTCTGAGTAGTGATACTCACAGGAGTGAAATTAATTTATCTTCAACAAAATCTGCACAGATAAAAGAGAAGGGGAGAAGGAAAATATATATCAGTATACTGTTAATTTTCACTGTTCAGTAAAAGCCAACTACTACAGACACAGCCTCAATTAGGTGTGAAGGTTATTCAATTTCTTCATGTTCTGCTGATGGTTTGCCATCTGTCATCCTGATAACAATGCTAAAGAGAATATTCACATTTCTAAAATGCCCTCAGTAGAAAAATTTTTCCCATGTGTTTCTCCAGCATTGTTCTTTCCTCCTACGTCCTCACTCACACTATCTCTAAGTTAGTTCTTCCATTTACTTACCTTGGTTACCCTGATATCATTTGAATTGTATTTATTTTCACATCACCAGAAGTCATATAACCTCTGGCTGTGATCTTATCAGCTCCCTGGGAAAAGTATTCCTGTAAATGCCTATCGAAGAGTTTCTCTCTTCTTTCCTCCAAAGCAGCCAGTCACCGTTAAAGACAGGACACAGGATTAGGTGGACCACTGCTTTGATCCAGCAGGCAATTCCCTCTTGAAGCAATTGAAGTTGGCTTTGGGCAGTGATTACATGAGGCACCGCTAGAGAAAATCCAAGGTGTTGCAGGAAGCCTTATGTGATACAGAACGGTTTTCTTTCTGAATCAGCAATGCCAAAGCAAATTCACATTACTTTGCTGCTTCAAAAGCTATACAAGAGGAGCAGAAGAAGAGCAGGCATATCCCTGCCAATAACAGACATGCTAATTCAGTGTATTGCTGTGTCCAGGATAAGACTTGCAGTGTGTTTAGGGCTTATTGCCCAAAATATGGCATGCTGCAGCATAGCACGATGCTGTCTTTGCTGCTGTCACCCTTTCTGCCTGAGTTATACACTGTTTTCCCCAGCTGCTTTTTAATGGAATCTTTTTCATCACCTTGGATCATTTGAGGACGCTGTTTTCTGTCAAAGGCACACCTAGGGCTCTGGAGTAGAAACTGTCCGTCCCTCCATTTCCAAGTCTCTCACATGCCACTGGTTGCAGAGTCATTTTTTCTTTGCATTTGCGGCAAATCTTGGGCAGCTCCACCCTGTCCCTTGCCTGTGGTCACCGCTTCTTTGGTCACACAGGCTTAGCTGAGCTTTGTGCACGCTCAGCTAGTCCAAAGGGCTTTGAGTGAGGTCCCTGAAAGCATAGCTTTTACTTGTGGAAAGGTCTAAGAAAAGGACAGAACAAATGATTAAAAGTTACAGCTATCTGTCCAAGGGTTTTCGCTCTTAAATAAAGTCTCTTACTGGCTTCAATGGAGGCAGGATCAAGCTATTGAAGTGCATAAATGGATACACACTAAAAGCAAGTAAAATGATCCTTTATCCTTTTTTTTTTTTTTTTAAAGCGAAGGAAGGAGAAGAAAATAAAAGCCATAAAAGCCATTTTCATGACTCATTTTTTATAGAAACTAATTGTAGAGAATGAGAGTTGATATGAGCTCACATTTCACCCAAATCAGCAAAATGGTGGTTTCTCTTCATTTACAGGTCATTTGCCTTGAGGTTCCAGGGAAGCTTTGCAAGCAGCTTTCCATAATCCCATCCTGAGACAGGCCCTGCACAGGGAGCTGCCCACATCACAACTTTTAGGAGGTGCAGGGGCTTCCCAAGCTGCTCCAGACAGCAAAGCCTGGATTCAGTTCTAAAAGGTCAGAGAGGCTTGCAGTTAAATATTTTTCAGGAATTTTTCTCCATCAGAGGAATGCAACTGCTGAAGTGAGCTATGCTAATCTTCCATCTCATCCTTTTGCCCTTCTTTTGACCGTGTGGTGACACTGTCTCTGCCGAGGATTTTGGAAAAAAGTCAAGTAACTAATGAATACACCAGGCTGCTCCTTTAGAGGACTCTGCATCTGAGCTGGGAGTTATAGTTATTAATTCTTCTGGCAGCCCATCATTTAATTTACCTGATACTGACCCCTTTTGTGCATCCAGAGGATAATCCAGTCCACAAGAGCCCTGCTAGAGCTGGTGTGCAGGAGATCATTGTCCTATTCCCAATTTATCTAATGTAATCACTTCATTGCCTGCCTATAAGAGCTCTATCCTATCAAGAAGCTTTGGAATAATGTAGAGACATTAGAGATTAGAATTTATTGGTCCTGAAGTTCATAAATTTAATGAAAATCATGATTCTCCAAAGGAATTTAATCTTCATTTGTTCTGTCAGGGGAGGTGTCAGAATTAGTTTATGATTCATTAACCCATTAACTGCTTCTACTTTTTCCACATTCAGCTATTCAGGAAAAGGTAAAATGCCTTGTATGTATTTACATACAATGCCTCCTCTTAACTTCTTCTCTACTGGAGTCACCAAGCTGAGTCTCTGGTTGTAAAGGGATTTCCCTATGATTTTTCAAACTGTATCACATGTGTTTAATTAAATTCATCAGACAGGCACCAGCACAGTCATTTCCAAAAATCTTACTGGCTTCAGTGGGAAGTGGCCCTGGACCTTTCATGAGCACAGCACTGCAGGTCACACAGAGACACTTCTGTCCAAGAATGGTAATAATGGAAATACATGTCTGAAGATTATTTGTTCGGTGTTACTCCTAGATAATAGATTACATATGTCTATATATGCAAACACATACATATACATATACACATACACATACACATACACATACATATATATATACATATAAGCAATCTCGAGACACCAAGAAATAGTTTCTCCATCTCCACATGATCACTGTCTCTTGTTTCATTTTCACAGCAGAGTGGCCTGCCGCGGCCAGGAGCAGTGAAGCCAGACGCAATCCAGATGATTGGTAGATCAGCTTCAGCTTTATTCAGAAAGCTCTCCAACCAGAAAGCAGTACAATCCAGTCAGAAGGCAGAAACACGTTTGAATCAAAGTCACAGGTCCTCATTCGCTAAGCACTACATTTCGGATAGGGAGAGGGATATTGTCCACGAGCTTTTCACGCACTTTCCACTCGCCTAAAGTTTCCCCATCATTGGCTACAACCCTTGTCTCATTTGCTGCTTCCTACACCCAGTTTCACTTTCACTATACTTACTTCCACTCATTTGCATCTGTGCTCTCCCAGCAACCCCTCTTAAAGGGCTTGCTCTCAACAGTGGCCTAAAGGCTTCTGCCCTGCAAGTGGGGAGATCTGAGTTATAATCTCAGACCCACTGAGTCAGATCATTGACTGGATTCAGGCCCAGTCATATCATCAGTCTCTGCATTGGCTTCCCAGTGGATAAATCGGATTTCTTTTTAAAAGGCTTCAAAATTTCGTTATGAAAAGTTCTGTCTAACAGCAAGGGGTTGTTCTTATTGTTGCTATTTGTTTCTTCTACCTCGTGTAGAATGAGATTTTTATTTTGTTTATTGCCAAAAGTTCAGGACCTCCAGCAAGCACTTTTCCTATTGGTACCCCAGTATTGTACTAATCCGTAATCCTGTTATGCACACTTCCACATAAGCAGAGTGAGAGAGTGTTTGCAGCTAAGCAGCACTGGCATCACATAGCACACAATTAAGCTATAGGGAACCTGTAGGGAAATGAAGATACCCACACTCAAGTCTTCAGTATCCATAGCGATATGTTCGCAAGATCACAGAATCTTCATGGTTGCAAGGAACCTTTGAGATCATCAAGTCCAACCACAGACAAGTTAAAAAAAAAAAAAAATCCAAAACCACACACACACACACCCCACACACACTGACAAGACCACATCCAAAAAAACCCACCATAACAACCACCACCACACCCAATTTCAGGCACTAGAGCATGCCCTGAAGTGCCACATCTACACGTGTCTTAAATATCTTCAGAGACAGTGACTCCACAATCTCCCTGGGCAGGCTGTTCCAGCACCTGACCACCCTCTCAATAAAGGAATTCTTCCTTATATGTGATCTAAACTTTCCCTGCTGCAACTTCACACCATTTCCTCTGTTCCTGTTGTTATTCACTTGGGAGAAGAGGCAAACACCCACCTCTTTACAACATCCTTTCAGGTAGTTGTTGCAGAGAGCAATGAGTTCTCCCCCCAGCCTCCTCTTCTCCAGAAGATAACTCTGAGTATTTCTGTTCCATCACACACTTAATTAGAAGACTATGTTTCACAAAACAAATCTTTTCCCTTTTGGCTGCCTGATCTTTTCTCCAACCAATAAAACCTTGTGATGAAATCTATATTCTTTTGGACACATTGAGAAAAATTCATAAGCAAGAGGAGGAAGAAAGAAAAATAAAACTCAGCAACTATATGGGAACTAAGGGTGGAGAAGAATTGTAAAATCTCTGATATTTCTTCAGGAAGTGCTGCATTTGACACTGCAGGGTTTTTTGAAAAGAAAAAGAGAATCCACACAAGCAAAGTGGTTATGTGATGGTTGTTCAAACCTGATCTGGTGCTTGCAGGAGTCAATGGAATCCTACTCATTGATTTCAAGAAGCTTTAATGCACACCTTTAATCTCCACTTACCCTTTCTCAACCCACAAAGCTTCTTCCCAGCACTGATGTAAATAATGGAATGCAAAGCTTGTCTTTGACTTTCCTTTGTCCTATACTTATTTTGCCACCCAACAATATTCCTTAATCTGGTGTCACGAAAAGCAACTGCACTTGGACTCCACTATCAGGACAACCTACTGTTTCAGGGGGGAAAGACAATATCTGGAGGTAATATCACACCCAGAGTCATGCAGGTGTTAATAACTTTCCCACAAAGCCATTGCCAGCTGTGACAGTGCTACTGCTGCTATCTCCAAGCAACTTGCAAATGCCCTGTCTCTGGAAATGTTCAAGACCAGGCTGGTGGGATTTTGAGCAACCTGGTCTAGTAGGAGGTGCCCCTGCCCATGGCAGGGGGGTTGGAACTCCATGAACTTTAAGATCCCTTCCAACTCTAACCATTCAATGACTTCAGGCAGCAGTAAGGGGCTGTTCTGCCTCTTGACAATGTAAAAACAGGCCTGTCATTTGCAAAATGACCAGAGCTGGAATAGCATGAAAGAAGGGCAGCCCGTCTCCTCCCTAGGAAAGCATGTCAAGGGAAGTAGCAACCATGTAACAAAAGATGTGACAAATGGCCTCTTTCATTATCTCGCTACTATTCTCAATTAAGCATCCTCTCACAGGGCCGATCTTTCTGATTAAAACCACAAGCAGAAAATAAGAAAACATAAAGGTGAAAATGGCTGAAAGTCCTAAAAAAAAAGTATTTTGAATTGCCAGTCAATAGAGAAACTCCTTTCTGTTTTGACTGGATTAGCAAAGATAGATGCTTCTGTGAGGGCCACTCACTGTACTGGATCACTTAAGAATAACTAGAGTACTTTTAGAATTTAGCTTTTGCTTCAGAAATTGACCCAAAAAACTCTCCTGTTGGGAAAGGGTACATGGTTGACTGCACTTTTTCTCACTTTCTTACTTTCTCTCTCCATGCTTATATGGCCAATAGCCCTTAGCCATTTCTGCTAAAATTCTGCCTATAGCAAATTTAAAATGCAAGCACAAAGCCCTAGGCTCTTCAAAGTCTTCAAGTTTTCAGTTTCGGTATTCTTTCTCTAAATTACTATGTCCTGGAAGCAGGGAGTGAAAACAGCCAACAATTGCAGGCACTTCACATGCAGACTAACTACACGCTTCTGCCTGTACCTTTTCTAGAAAATATAATCTCTGCTCAATGAGTGGTTAAATTGAACTGTATAATCTATTTTGACAGTGTGCCCTCAGTACTTCCCAATATCAGGTTCACTAACAAAAATGTCTATGCACTTACTTTTCAAGTCCATGCAGAGAATAAGCAGAAATTATTGGTTAGGCCATGTTTCCAGTGAACCCAGCAGTTGGAGACAGTGGAATAGGTGGCCAAGTGAATTCTCAATCCATTTTGGACCAGGAGAGTCCAAAGAGCATCCCAAAGACAGAGCCTGTTTCATTCAGCCCTGGTTAATGCTGCTACTAGTGCTCGGGAAAGGATGTTACATCTATGGATCGTATTAGGCATGAATAAACATCCAACAAAAGACCTATCACCAGGGCCATAATCCTGAGAATACTATGCAGGACAGCAGAAGTGTTAGGGGTGTCCTGGTTAATTCTGCACCATGCTGTTTAACTGGAAATGTGTTAATAGGTAAAGTAACAGCCTGTATGGTCAAGCAGTCTTAGTATTACAGGGTTTTCATTATTTTTTTTTCAGACAAGCAGAATTTGTTTGGCATCATGAGGGGCTGCTTGTGGCAGTTTGCCATGCCAATTCTTAGTATATTTGGGGTGACTGTTTTCTGCTAGAACATCTTTTTACAGGGTTCTACCAGTGCAAAGCCATTTAACATTGACGATTTGCTGCTTAGGGAATTGAAAATTGTCTTGCTGCAAAAACAGGTTAGCCTCTACTTATAGTCTGGAGGAAGGGTTGCAGAGTTATGTAGTTATGTGTTGCCTGAAGTTTTTCTTTAGCAATGAGTGATACTGAGAGCATTAAAAACATGCAGCCTCAGAACTACAGCACCAGTAATTACTGTGGCTGTGTCTTTGTATAAAAAATGTAATCCAAGGGGCAAAAAGAGAAGGCCTTTTTGACTGCAGTCCCTAACCAAGGCTCAAGGGATGAACTCAGCATGACCTCATTATACCTGTCTGATAGTAATTGCCGGGGATTGGGAATGGAGATAGAAGTCTATGTCCAGTCTTTGAAGCATTCTTATATGTAAACACAATAATTTCAGTATTTCCATGAGATAATTATTCTTTCTTGATGATTTTTCCAGACTCTAGAGAACCCCTGAAGAAAATCACAACTGTACTGAAGTTAGTCCAAGTTTTGCCAAATGCCCATTCCTGGGAAGCTGCATTAATAGCCTTGGAAAAGGATACCATCAGCATCTCAGTTCATATCTCCTTACGCTGTCCTCCAAAAGCTGTCACAGATACTGCACTGAATCTTATGGTGCTCACCTGCCAAGGGTCATGAGGGCTGAGCAGCAACATAACATGAGTCAAAAGGAAAAAATGAAAATAAAACAGAGTTGATCTTAAACTGGAGATGTGCAATGGAGCAGAGATAACTTATGTTGGGATAAAAGCCAAGTCTTAAAAATTGCTCAGCGTAGCTAGGCCCACTGTTTTCCACATCAATAACAACTGAGAAACTTGTGGTAGCTTTGTGGGTTCTTCTGTGCTAGCAGACATGCAGCCAAATGATGCTCATCTATGAGAAACAATTTAGGGATAATGTAATCATCCTGCCATTGTGATTTACTACAGATCCCATTGACCCAAAGGTCACTGTAATTCCTCAAGCACAGATAACCTGGTGTTATTCCATGGCTGGAAAATCACGTGTGTATATATATCTAAAAGCCCTTTACTTACTGTAACAGTAAACTATAGTGATCTGATCAGGCATCACTGCCTCAGCATGGGCAGCCTGACTTCATAAAAGCACATTAAATCACTGCTATTAAGGTTCTGAAAAACAGTATATGGGAGTCCTCAAGAAAGTCCTATGACCATTTAAAATGAGTCAAGAACTGTGTGTACACCATTCTCCTTTCTGCATTTCATTGTTCAATATCCATTTTGTTTTCTTCATTAACTCCAAAGTTTTCCTGATTTCATTTTTCCACCAAAGGGGAAAAATATATTGAGCTGTCAGTGATGTTATCTATAAAGAGAGGCTGCAGATTTCATATACTGAATCTAAGCTTTACAAATAGTCAAGTAATGGGAAAGGCTTTTGTAATAAAACACGGGTAAAAATAAGCTTGCAAAAATCACAGGGAACAGAAAAGTCTAAATTGTTTATGTAATCAGTTATACTCCCCTGAGTTGTTGATCTTTCTCTGCCTTTTGATTTTTTCTCTTTTATTTTCCAGAGCTAGTAAAACACTTTTTGAAAACAGCTGCAGAAAAATAGTATCTCAGTTGCTTCACAGATATTATCATCTAGTTTTCACCTGTGTGAGAGAAAGCTCAAGCGCACACACACTCACATGGGTATACTCTTTGATTCAAGATTTGGTCATGGGAAAACTGAAGTAGGAACTGGCTAACAGCATTAATTCTTTGAGGTCATAGGAAGTGGAATGAGGTTTGCAGGAAAGACTGGGGTATGGTCATTCCATTTGATCCCTAACTATATAACAGGGGCCAACCTGTAATGTGAAAGAAAAGAGGTATAGTTGCAGACAGGCTAGGAATGAAAAGGGATTGGAATCGTTTCCATAAAAATGCCAATTGACCAAATTTGAGTGAGGGGGAGAACTCTGACACCAGGGGGAAGGCACCATGAGAGATTGGAGGAATCTCAAAAGACTTGAAAACGTATCTTTATTAAGGCATTGACAAAAACAATTGAGAAGAAAAAGAGGATTAAGATGACCAGAAGGCCTGAAATGTGGTCAAAAAGACATTTGAGACTTTGGGAATAGCCATTTCAACATAACAAAAAAGGAAAGATTGAATTTACAGAAATAAACAACTTGGAACTAACTTGAGGCAGAGATCAGGCAGCTACAGGAGCTGGGGCAGTGCGGTGGTGAGACTGACAAAGGGCTTTGCAGAGAATGGCCGTTGAGTAAAATAATTCCACCAGTGACATGACAAGAAATCATAAAAGGGATTGAGAAATACATGAGTGGAGATGCTGAACACAGTGGGAATAGGAGGACTAACAAACTACTTCAGTGACTAATGTATGGGTGACTTTGGAGCCTGCAGCAGTTCTGACAACTTTAGATTATATAAGGAATTACCATAATATATTGAATATTAAAACCACACAAGACACTCAGAAACACAGTCCCACTTAAGTCAGTGCAAAGTAAGTTTCTGTGTTGGGCAGATGCTTCCCAAATTCCCTCCCAACCCTCTTCAAATCTTGGAAG